>PVLC010002673.1:0-12084 GCA_004027655.1 Graphiurus murinus | reverse complement strand
TCATTTCTTTTCTTTGCTTGGATTGAACACAGGGGCATTCTACTTCCAAGCTACACCCCAGTCCTATTTTATTTGGAAACAGGGTCTTGCTAAATTGCGAAGGGCTCCAGCTGAGTCTGACTGTGAAACTGCAATCTTCTTGTCTCAACATCCCAAGTACTGGGATTACAAGCATGCACCACCACATCAAGCCCCCTTTGGCTTTTTATGGCTGCATGAAGTACTACTCATTGGGAAGGGGACAGAGAATATAAAGTCCCTGTTTGTTCTCTAACAAGTGGGCTCTTGCCTGGGTGGAGGGGAATCCTGAAAGGGGGCAGAAGGCTCTCTCTTGTAGAAGAACTGGGGGAACATGCGCACCAGCTTCATGGAGCTGAATAACATTTTGCTTTGCTTCTGCAATGAGGCCTGCAAATATATTTAAAAGCTTTTCTGGGTGATTTGTCAATGGATTTACTTAATTTGCAACCTGATCCTGAGGTTATGTCTGTGCTTTTGAGCAATACTGACACCAAGTGTTTGAATCTTTAGGACCGAAAAGAAAATAAGATCAGGAAGGGAGGAGGAAGAGATCCCACAGATGGAACTGCTCTCCTCAGTGAGGACCTGCTAGCCTTCATTACTGAGCACAACTAAAATTATTTTTACTGATTGAGTGTCTGAAAGGTTAAATAATGATGAGGTAGGCTATCCTCTCTTGCTCTACTCAAAACTGAGCATGGATTTTGGGCAGGCCCTTTTCTGTAGATTAGATTATTCAGGGACTAATTGGCTTTAGAAATTAACATTTAAATTAATAAAGGCATAAAGTTAAAAAAACTAAGATAATTCTTAGTTTTTCAGTTCAACTTTCAAGTCCTATTATTTAATTTTTTAGTAATGTATATTCTCAATTATTTTTACTATTTGGGAGAATCAGTCAATCAGAAATCTAAACACTTAAAAAGAAACCCAAAGCCGGGCATGGTGGCACATGCCTGTAATTCTAGTGGTCCTGTTTCAAAACAAAAATAGTTTGGTCTAGTGGTCCACACCTCTGGGTTAAAGATATTTGATTTTATTTTAACTTCTCAATCCCTACCAAGGTTGTCATTAACTTATTTTTCTGTTTCAGTTGGGTTTGCATTGCTTTGACTTGCCTGTGTACTATTGCCAACTAAATTACAATACAAAGATGTTTAATCATTTAGAATTTTTATTTTAAATTTACTGAACATTCTCTATTGGACATGGTTTAATTTTAATTATCCAATCAGCTTATTTGAAAACATATAAAAGAAAGTAAATATAAAATAAATTGGCAAAGGCATTCCTTAAAATTTCTTCATGTTCAGGGTCTAATTCTTTTTAACCTCTCTTCCACTTAATTCTTCATGTATATCCTTTTCAAAAAGTTAGAAAACAAGATTCTCAGGCAAATCTAGAAAGGAACACCTGTTAAAGATTAATAAAGGAAGTAGCACAATGGAAAAGCTGGTGTAGAGGATAATTAGAGGAACAAGGGATATATGGACACTGAAAAAAAATATGTTGAAATAAGGTTAGGCTAGACACAAACTGGTCAATGGCCTATATGACAATAAAACATACCTCTGGGATTGGTTATCCTTTCTGTTAAGCAAAAATCATTTACCAGACAAAAGTCTCTAAGTTAACGTGTAACTTCACAAAATGTGAGCCTTTACTGAAAAGGAGATAGCAAATTGAACAGACATACATTTTATTAGACGACCAAGTGGTTTATATGACATTAAAGAGATTAATGCTACCCTCCCTATGCCTTAGTTCCGAATCTTGGATCTCTTCCTAACATTGTCATCAAAAACATTGGTGATACAGCATCTCTTAAAATAATCCACTGAAAAGCCCAAGCCATTGATTCCAGCTCTCAGGTTGGCTTTACTAATAAGTAAAATCAGCCAGCTTCTGTCTCCTCCTTTAGGAGCGCTGCGGAACACGTGGTTCTGGGTTCTGCCCCTCACAACCACTTGGTGCCGACAGCTGGACAGAGTCTTGTGTTATTACTTTGAGGACTTGCTTCCAAGTCATTGCGAGTTGTGCTGCTGGTAGTTTTGTTTTAGCATTTGGAGGCAGTGACACCTGTGTCATGACCATGTATGTCATAATTAAATAATGATCGTAAGAGACTGCTGATTTTAAGGTGCCCTCGATTTCAGAGACGTCAGATTTCGGTGCGGTGGGGGGAACGTGCCTTAGACTTGCTAAAACAGGGACCTCCTGGAGTAAGTGCAGGATAAATCACAAGGCTGGTCACACATGCATGGTAGATTTTTTTCGTTCTCCATCAAGGTTAATTCTTCTTCCCTTAGGCCAATACTAAAATTTAAGTGACTTATCACAAGCACATCTTCCTCCTGCAGAGAGGAATGTGAAGTACTGGAGAAGAGTCTGTTATCATAAGGGCTCCTCAATTACCAACGCCTACAGACCCTGGCTCTCTCCTCATTCTTAGCTTTCTGGGCCACTGACATGACAGGAGAAGGTTCTGAATGCTTCCTGCTGTGAGAAATCTTAAAGATGTCAATCAGAGTGCTCTTGGATTTGGGTGCAGTAGTGTGTCTATTAACACCCTAAGGTTCAGAGGAACACTCCACATGATCTCATTTGCTACACAGTAGGACTTTGCAGTACTACCTTTTTCATGTTGTGGCACACAGTTAATGACAGTCATCTAGCCAACTGGGGTCCCTGGAGAGGCTTCCAAGATTGGCTTCCCAGATCCTCTTTCTTATGTGGACTGTATTTTTCCTGACCTCTCGTGGCAGATAAGAGGCTGGAGGTGATTTTTGGAACCACGGGAATTTCTGAACCAGCAGAAAGCTTTTAGAAGCAGCTAGGTGGTCTTTGATTCAGGGTGGTTGAGAGAAAGCTGCAGGCTGATATGGCCAAGCAGCTGGTCTTCTTATGTGGTCCACGGGGACCTGGAGAACATTGAGAAACTGATAAGGAGACAATGACCTCAAGCAAAGGGAGATGGAGGACTATTTCTGGGACATCAGCATTCACATGACCAGTGTGCCACTGCTCTGCTATTTTGAGAAATACCACTTCCTATCCCAGAAAGCCCCAGTTACTTGCTGAGCGTAGGTGACATCCCCATGAACGGCAGGGCTATGACAGATCTGGGACCCCTGGGGTTCAGCCTGCTGACATGGGGCTCAACACCTGGAGGCGTGCTGCAATGGAATGTGCTGCCTTCGTGTCTAAGCATGCCAGCTAGGCCATGCACGATGCTAAGACAACTCCTGAAGCCTTTGAGAAGCTTGAAGCTTGACTTCCCTGGACCCCAAGACCTAGACAATACATTTTGTTGTATGCCCTGAAACCTGGTGGCAATATCAAGCTGACCCTGAGACTCAGCCCTGAGCCCAAGACACTGGACCAGTGGCTAGAAAAGCTCATGTGGGACTTTGCCCAGCTGTGGCCCTGACTTGAATGCCTTGTAACCCTTGGACTGGGCAGACGAGAGGCGCAGAGTTAAAATGATCCTTTATTGTGTTACAAGGGAAAAGAAGAAGGAGAAAGAGGAGAAGGAGGAGGAAAATACAGCATGTATACCTCATATACTTTTTGCAGCCCTGGGGATTGAACCCAGGTCCTGGCACATGCTAGGCAAGCACCCCAACACTGATGTATATTCACAACCCCACTATAGTGGGGTTGTGAATATACATCAGTATATATATATATATATATATATATATATATATATATATTTTTTTTTTTTTTTTTTTTTTTTTTTTTAAATGAGAGCCATTGTTCTTATGAAAAAAATTAAAGGTCTGAATGACCAGGGGGCTGCAGCCACCCATTTCTATCTGATCTGCCAAACCAAAGGAAAAGGTCCCTACCCTGGAACCCTCTGCCACACAGTGATGTGTAGAAACCCTCTGCTTTTTCGTTGGTTGAGAACTCTGGCCCTAGTGATAGTTTGTGTGGAACAAAAACGAAACAATAAAATGAGAAATAAAGCAGATCATGCTTTGGCAAAAGAACAGCATAATTTCTGCCTATTGGGAAAAATGAGTAACCAATCTTTTAAAATCAGTAGTTAGAATTCAACTGTAGCATGGTCACAAAACTATTCACATTCCACCCAGATGAGCACAGAGAATGTTTACTTTGCTTTTCTCTCACTGTTCTGATTTTCTTCATGAGGCTACACCTCCTGAGTAATAGGAAAAACAAACTAAACTATGTTTAGTATGATCTGGTGAACTTGGTCTGTTTGCAGTAATATAAATCGTTCCAGGTTAAGACAAGTGCTTGGTCCTGTAGCAGTAACTTGTAGGCTCTCTGATTTCACCGCCTCCCAGCTCCTCCACCACGACGCCTGTATTCTTGATGAAGTGGCCTTTGTAATTCATCTTCCAAAATGGAGACTTTGTTTTATTCATTTTTAAAAACAGGTGCCCAGTATTACAAACAATGCATAAAAAAATAATGCAAGCCATGCTTTCCAGGTCTTCACTCCACTCCAGGTGACCAGGCTAGCAGTATTATTCCAAACATATTCCTGCAGATGTTCAAACATAAAGGGACTTTAAACACAGGTGAGCTTTTTCCTAATTATTACATGGAATCACAATATGCATTTTGTTCTATACATGTTATTTTATTTATTTATTTTTGGTACTGGAGATTGAACTCAGGAGTTTCTACCTCTGAGCTATACTCCCAGTCCTTTTTATTTATTTGAAACAGGGTCTTGCTAAGTTGCCTATGCTGGCCTTGAACCAGCGATTCTCCTATGTCAGCCTCCCAAGTACTGGGGTTACAGGCATGTGCCATCACACCCTACTTGTTTTTGAGACCGGGGTTTGCTATGTTACTCAGGTTGGCCTGAAATTCCTGAGTTCAAGAGATCCTCCTACCTCAATCTCCTGAATAGCTGGGACTACAGGCATGAGCCACCATGGCTGGCTTCTATAATACTTAATTTATAATCATTCTGGCAAGATGAATCCAGGACATGTTGGAGAGAGAAAGGAAGTGCTATTAATAATTGTGCTGGCCAAACAGGCATGGACCAGGGGTGTTTGTTCATCTAGTTATGGAGAAGACGTATGGCTTAGGCAACCTCATTACAGAAGAGACAATTAGGTCCATTCTGTGTCTTCTGTTTACGCCCAGTATGAGTTGGGCTGCTTCCTGTGCTGTTGTCCCCTGAAGTGCTGCTGTTCTCATCTTCTGGCCTTTGGGACGAGGTCCTACAGCCCCTGGGGAGAGGGCCTCTCTCTCTTTCTCTCCCTTCCTTCCTTCCTTCCTTCCTTCCTTCCTTCCTTCCTTCCTTCCTTCCTTCTCTTGACGTCTAGATTTACCAAGGCTTTTCTGAAGCTACATGTGGCTCTCTGTTGGCTGTTGGCATGCTCAGCATGGCTGTCCCCTTTTTGTGGCTCAGGGGAACCTCAGGGATTCCAGTGTGCCATACATAGGCCCCCAGACATCCAGTAGTATTGCCTCCAACTCATTGGTCACCCACTTGCCCTAGCACCTCTGAGCTATTACCTTGCACCAGCTTGGATGTGGTACTGAGTTGATGTCTCAGTTTTCAGGGGATCTGAAATTTCTACTTCCTCAGGCTGTCAACTCTGAGGTTCCCTTTTTGATCTGGGTGTTTCTTTTCTTTTTTTTCTTTTTTTCTTTTTTGCAGTACTAGGGATTGAACCCAGGGACTCTCTATCTCCAAGCTACACCCCCAGCCCTATTTTTTATTCTTTATTTTGAAACAGGGTCTCATTAAGTTGCAGAGGGCCTCACTAAGTACCTGAGGCTGGCTGCGAACCTGTGATCTTCCTGTCTCAGCCTCCTAAGTACTGGGATTACAAGTGTGTGACACCATGCCTGGCTGATCTGGGTGTTTCTAAAGCCCCTGATCTCCAGAGCTGGGAGAGAGAGAGAGAGAGAGAAAGAAAGAAACAGAGGAAGGGAGGGGGAGAGAAAGAAGAAGGAAGAAGAGGAGGAGGGGAGGGAGGGAGGGAGATTGGAGGAGGAGGAGGGGAGGGAGGGGTAGGAAGGGGAGCTTACTATTTCTGCATGTCACAGCATCCTTCTATCTAAAGACTATCGCCTAATGGCTCAGCTGTCATTGACAAACCAGAGAATTTGCTCTATGTGAAAATAAAAATTGATCTGGATTAACAATCTGGGTCATATAATTGGTTTTTTAGCCTTAAGACTTTTTGTTGTTGTTGTTGTTAATCAACAGAAACCTGTTTTCAAGCTCATCACTTTACTTCAAACACACGCACAAATCCAACTCAACGGTCTGCCTTGAACAAAGACATTCTGGTGCTGTAGGTACCTGCTTTCCCTTGGAGGCACTCAAACCATGTTGTTGAAGAGTGGAGGTTTTGAGGAGCTACCACACAGGTGTAGCACAAGCCCAGGTATTTCCCAGACCTGCTACACTCTTTGTTGTTTTAGAAGTGACTTTTTGCCCCTGAGCAGAGGAAAGGGAAAGAAAAGTGAGAAAGGGGGCTCCCACCACCCACATAACTGCTACTGTTCTAGCTCATCAAAACAAGAGCCCAAACAGTTGCTGGAAAGTACCTCAAGTCATCCCTTCATAGAAACAGCAGTAGAGAGAAAAAACGGCAATGGCAGTCGATACCACGTGCACATTCTCCCCTTACTGGTCCTGACCTTGTCTTCCTTTTTTCTTGCTTGTCTTACTAGCTGAGTGTCAGGTCCCACTTCCTCCTTGAATTCTCTTTCTTCTCCCAGTGTTTTAGAGAACCAAGACCCCCTGTTCTCAGACCCCCTTGTTAGTGCTGCTGGTACCCTCAAGGAGGAAATAGCAGGGTAGCAGGTCAGGCAGGGGGAGAAGGATCACAGGATGCCTGGGTCTGAGTCCCAATTTAGACAATGTTATCACCTGTGGAAACTTAATTATTCTGTGTGTGTGTGTGTGTGTGTGTGTGTGTGTGTGTTTGTGTGTGTGTGTGTGTGTGTGTGTGTGTGTGTGTGTGTGAGTGATACTGGGGATTGAGCATAGGGGCATTCTACCTATGAGCAACATGGTCAGGTTTATTTTATTTCTTATTTTGAAACAGAGTCTCACTAAATTGCAGAGGGCCTCACTAAGTTGCTAAGGCTGGCTGTGAACTTTCGATCTTCCTGTCTCAGCCTCCCAAGTACTGAGATTACAAGAGTGTGTGAAATTTAATTATTGAGTCTTAGTGTTTGCATTTGTGAAATGGCAGTACTCCCAGCTGGGCATGTGGCACAAACCTGTAATCCCAGAACTTGGAAGGTTGAGATAGGAGGATCACAACTTAGTGATCCACAAATCAGTAAGACCGTTTCAAAATAAAAAACAAAATAGGGTTAGAGATGTAGTTCAGAGGTACAATGCCCCTGGGTTCAATTCCCATTACCACTTAAAAAAAAAAAGTGAATTAAATATGCTCATGACTTATGCCCTCTGCTTTTGGAGTTGGTTTTGTGTTTCTTTTGGATGCAACATCACATGGAGATGAGTCATGAAGTGGGAGGAAAAGTCCCAGAATTCCTCAGGACCCATATGTAATGTCTCCTTAGGTCTCTTCTTATGCAATCATTATTTGCCTGACATAGTGCTAGGAAAATATAAAAATATGAAGTGATTAAATATTACTGTATGGCATAAAGATGCATTTGATGTCTTAACTCCAATAATCACACATGACAGATGGACATCCTTCAGTCTAGTGACTAAAGAGGCCTTTAGAGTGTGGACTTGCCCCGGGGCTCAGATGAGAGGTTTTGGCCTCAGCAGTCTTCACCAACTGAAACAGCATCCCAAAAAAACCGAAGAAACTTAACTCTTATTATGGGACTTTAAAGCATTTGACATATCAGGTAGTGTGCATAGCTGGGGAGGAAATGCTAAGCTTTCTGGAAAGTTCTCACCTCCCAGCGAAACTCCCAAGTGACACATTGTACACTGCAGATACAAGAGTAGTTCTGAAGAGCAGGCAGCAAAGACTAGCGTGCAGAAGGCAGCCCTGAGGATTTCTTCCTCTGCACAGAGGACCAGGGGCAGCAGCTCTGCTTCCTTCACGATGAGTCCTCCTCTTTTCCAGGGATGAGCAGTGACCCCTGCAGCATGTATCCCAAACTGCTGTGGCCTAGCAGCCCAGGGCACAGAGGTCAGAGTTCCCAGTAACATTTCCTTCATCATCCAGTTATTAGGCTCTGAAAAGTGTATTCCTTTCCCCAATGCCTTAATAAACTCATTAGTGAAATATGAACAACTAGAAAGGGGGCTGAGGACACAGTTCAGTGGTAGAGAACTCACCGAGCATGCTCAAAGTCCTGGGTTTGATCCCTAGTTCCACAACAAACAAATGAAAGAGTAGGAAAAATTGAGCTATTCCAGGGACCTGGAACACTCAGCTGGCCCAAATACCTTTTTAGCTCATGCCTGAGCCAAACTCAGGTCGCTCTGGCTTTTCCTTTTGGAAAAGCAGGTGGAGTGGTTGCTGGGACAAGTGTCAGGTTGGGTCGGCAAGGGTGCCAGGAGGATATGGGTGGGCAGTGGAATATTGCCCTGAGGGGCAGCTCTGCCCACCCCAGTGACTGGTGTCAAAATGACACCAACAAACCAAAATGAAGCCAGATAATAAGTTGGTGAGGACAGGTTTTAATCAGTAATATACTAATGCAATAGTGGATAGAGTCCAGCATGAACTAAACTCAAGTTTGATTTGTACAGTGGTGACTGAATTCTTTAGAGACAATAAGGAATAGGGGGGAGGGAGGTGAGCAGGGCACAATCGAGTCAGGAAAGTGAAAAATTACGAAAAGCAAAAGTTCTTGGGAGGCTGAGACAGGAGGATCACAGGTTCGAGGCTAGTCTCAGCAATTAAGTGAGACCCTTGGCAACTTAGCAAGACTTTGTTTCAATATAAAAATAAAATGGCCTAGGCTTGGAAGTAGAATGCCCTTGGGTTCAATCCCCAGTACCACACACACACAAAAGGGGGAGGGTATTGTTCTACAGGAAACCCCTCTATGTTTGTTAAGTGGCACTTACTGAAGTTAGGCTCCTACCCTCCCACAGAGGCTGGGTCACAGGTATTGGCTGGAATGAACAGTGAATCCTTCAGGCAGCCTTGATTTTGTAGGCAAAAGAATTCACTCCTCTGAGCTGCCATTTCCTCACCTAGAAAATGAGGGAAAGGCCCTTCTCTTCTCCTCGGGCTGGTGGATTAGAATCACTCTGTGAAGCTAGTAGTACTTCATAAACATTCGACAAATGCCCCTTTCTTTCCTTTCATAGCAAAGTTCAGGAAGTGCCTGATTTCCTAAACTGGACAAAGACCAAAATTCCTCTTGTAGGTTGGTTGGTTGTAATTTAGAAACACATTATATTTAGATTCCTAAGACCTCTCACAAACACTCATTTCTGTTAAATATAGATGGTTCACTACACGCTTCTAACAACAAGCACAGAAGCAAAACGTATTTTGCCTGCGTGTTTCGATGTTTAAGATGGCTATAGGTTCGAGGCCTCTTCTGTGAAGGGGCCTGGGCCGACAGGTTCTGAGAGTGTGAAAACAGCCCCTGTGCTCTGTTCTTGTCACCCTCACCTGGAGTCTTCTGTGAATGTTAAGACAACAAAATTGTGTCAGGCTGACTTAGGTTCAGGTCCCAGCTCTTCTGCTTGGTAGTTTGGCTCCTCTACTTAGTAACAAGTCATTTAAGCTATCTAAGCCTAAGTTCCCCCATCTATGACATGGGTTAATAACAGAACAATCCCCAGAGGGTTCTTGTGAGAATTAAATGAGAAAACCCAAGGAAAGTGCTTGGTGGAGCATCAGGTCAGGCCCTAGCCCACACCCCCTCAGGGCATTCATCTTGCTGCAGCAGAGCTCTTACACAGAGTTCAGGAACTGTCTGGAGAACAGATTTAACTGTGACCGCAGTGGTGCGCCTGCCGCCTGCCCACTCAGTCCCTGGCCCTTCTGCAAGGCATTGAGCTCCTGAGTAGAGAGTGGAAAAGGAGCTTTGCACCGTCTGACCTTCACAACAGTCATGCTTCATGGCAGCCGCCTTTACGACAGTCACAGGATGGTGGAGACTCATCTGAGTGATTGATACTGACTGAATAGGTGCGGAGCCAGAGTAAGCAGAACTCAAGAAGTCCTTGCCTTCCTGGCCACCTGTACGAATTCTCTTTGGAAACCCCTGCGGGAGGCTGCATGGGCCCCCAAGGCCCTCAGTCTTGACCTGCAGTGATTGAAAAGTGAATATAGATTCACAAAGGAAACTTCTCATCTCATTACAGTGAATGCTTATTGTTGTGAGGTTCTAAGAAAGACTTACTCATTGTTGATGCCCCTGTGGGCTCGGGAGCTCCTGTAGGTTTTGACCTGTACGTCTACGTGGGTATTCGAAGTCTGATGACGATGGCCGTGTACCCGGGAGGTAGCCTCTGCTCACCCACCCACCCACCCACCTGACATGCTCTCACCTTGTGCTCCACACTGCTCTAAGTACTGCAGGCACAGCAGGGAACAAAATAGAAAGGCCCCTTCCTGCCTCGTGGGACTGACACTGTGGGAGACACAGACGTGGGCCTGTCCTTCAGAAACAATTTCAGAGTATGGGGTGCAGGAGAAAATCAAGAAAAAAAGGGGAGGGAGGTAAGGAAAATAAAAAATGTAGGAGGGCAGAAAAGGGAGAACAAGAGATGGGGAAGCCCAAGTCGGAGCCTAGAGGATTCCACTACATGTCTTCAGGGTGATGCTCCTTGTTACCATGGTTACTGGCCCCTGATAGCCAGCCACCCTTGAAGTTGAAAGCCTATTGCTGTTATTTTTGTGTCATTCACATGTGACAGTCCCAAAGCCTCTGTGTGGGTTGACTAAAATCCACCAGTGCACATCTAATACCAAGGAAATGATCCAGAAATTCTCAGCATTTGGTTTCCATTCCGAGCCTGGACATACTTGCACAAAATCCAAAGATTTTACACAAAGGATCCTGTGGCCAATTTATTAGAATATGTTTACAAATCTTGAAAGCAAGCCCTGTGCATGGAAAACGGGGGAAACCAGAGTGGAGGAGGGGAGCCAGGATGAGTGTCTAAGAAAGTCTAAGCCAGGACAGACCTAGGTGGATGCCACAATAAGATGCCAGTGTTGGTGAGAAGCCTGGAGTCTGTGGGCACTGGATATCCAAATTTTCGAGGCAGATCATGGCAACATGTGGCAAAAGTTAATTTGCCCTCTTTTCTATTTTCCCAGAGGCCAGCTCTAGCCATCTGATCTCCAAGAAGACTCTCTAGGCCATTCAAAGGGTGCCATGTTGGCTCCTCTTTCATCTCTCCCAACATGTACCTTGCTTCCTGGAATTCTGGTAAGTGATAGCAAGGCCCTCCCCACTCCAATGTAGGAACGCCAAGCTGAGTGGGTAGAAGCCCAACCCAAATGGATACCTTTGCAGGTGTCCTCTCCCCTCCACCTTTTCACCACGCTCCCCACCTAGGTGTGCCCCACGGTCTGCCCTATGGCCTGCCAAATCCAGCAGCCTCTGGAGTGCTTGCATTATCTGAGCTATCTCAGCACAAATCCTGGAAAATTTAGCCAAGACAATTGAGAATTTTTTAAATAAAGATTATTCAACAAGAAGAAAAAAGGAAACAAATTTCGAAAGCATAGATGTGGATGTCTGCCTAATAAGTATCTAAATCCTCCTATGTTAACTTGTAATCAGGGCATGAGCTCTAGGCTACTGGAAACCAGACTAAGCTCTTCATCTATTAAAGTCAATTTAGCTGGGTGTGGTGGCACATACCCGTAATCCCAGTAATTGGGAGGCTGAGACAGGAGGATTGCAGGTTTGAGGTCAGTTTCAGCAAGTTAGCAAGATACTTAGCAACCTAGTGAGACCCTGTTTCAGAACAAAAAACCAAAAGCAAAAAGGGCTAGAGTGTAGCTTAGAGTTAGAATGCCCTGGATTCATTCCCTAGTAACAGAAAAAAAAAAAAAAAAAAAAAAAAAAAAAAAAAAAAAAAAAAAAAAAAAAAAAAAAAAAAAAAAAAAAAAAAAAAAAAAAAAAAAAAAAAAAAAAAAA
>PVLC010002672.1:90517-110378 GCA_004027655.1 Graphiurus murinus | reverse complement strand
GGGGGGCGGGACACTAATGTATATCAAGGTCACTCACTAAACTGAACTTGAGAGGGAGGGAGGGCGAGGGAGTGGGGTGGGAATTTGGGGAAGGGGTCAAATGAGAATTGTGAGCACATGTATCGTTATCAATTTGCACCTAACAAAGATGTATGCTTACAATGTATGAATAAAAATAAAAATTAAAAATTAAAATTAAAATTAAAAAAAATAAAATAAAATAAGGCTGGGAATGCAGCTAAAAAAAAAATTAGGGCTGGGGGTATAGCTCGGAGGTAGAATGCCCCTGAGTTCAATCCCCAGTACCACAAAAAAAAGCTGTGTGCATGGATGCCACTATCACTGTGATTTGCATTATGTGAGACTACAAGGCACCAGCAAAAAAAAAAATATATATATATATTTATATATTATATATAATATATTATATATATTATATATATATATATATATATGGAGAGAGAGAAGTGGTGGAACCTTTAAAAGGTGGAGACTCATGGGAAGGCTTAGGTCACTGGGTACTTGCTCTCAAAGGGGATTAGGGGATACAGGTCTCTTGCGTGTGCTCGCTCGCTCTCTCTCTCTCTCTCTCTCTCTCTCTCTCTCTCTCTCTTTCCTTTCATTTCGTGGCTACCATGATGGGAGCAGCTAGCTACCTTCCTCTGCCACATGCTCTGCCTCAACACAGGCCCGAAAGCAAGAGGGCCAACTGACATGGGCTGAAACTATCAAAACTGTGAGCCAAAAATAAACATTTCCTCTTTTTAAGTTGATTATCTCAGTATATTGTTACATTAATAGAAAGCTGACAAACACACTGATTTTTCAGTTATTGACACTGCCCTCCGAAATTACAGGAGGAAGGTGGGCTCATCACCAAGGTTAAATTCATGGTTGGCTTTGTTTCATAAGTTGCATTGGCCAGTACCTCATCAGGGCGTTTTCCTAACACAAAGCTTAACGGTGACCTCACAGCTGACTCTGAGCACAGATTATCCGAAAATGGCTAGTGATGTTTTATCTTTGCAAAATGGGCTTTTTTTTTTTTTTTTTTCAGTCACCATTCGAGAACACATGGGACATGGTTATGAAGAGAGGCTTGCTTACTGTCTTCTGGGATATCTCTTATTTATTATTATCATAGATGAGTGCAAGCACATATACATAGATGCAGATTTCGCTCCTCATGAGTTGTAGTGGGTTATGAATTCCATCCAGAGCAATAGTTATTTAACATTTTAAAAGATAACTTGACACTTAGAGAAAAAAATTATTTGTTTCTAAGTATATGGTTATCCTCAATTTGTGTCAAGAGGGTAATAAAAAGCTAATATTTGTAAAGTACATAAAATTTACAAAATACTTTTTACATAGTTTAGTTGTTATCATTTATTATGTTAGATATTGTAGATAAATTAGGTTCTTGAGGTACATTTCTCATTTAATATTCACTATTCTGCAAATAAATAATAATATTAATAAATATTACATAGATGGTTGCCAATTTATGATGGGTCAACTTGAGATTTTCGGACTTTACAATGGTACAAAAGCATGTCTATACAACCATTGTTTTTCACTTTTGGTATTCAATAAATTACACAAGATAGTCAGCATTTTGTTATAAATCAAGTTTTGTGTTATACACTTTTTCCTAACTGTAGGAATTAGTAAGTGTTCTGAGCATAGCTAAGGAAGGCTAGTCTATAATATTTGGTAGATTAAGCATATCAAATTCATTTTGTGCTTGTGTGTGTGTGTGTGTGTGTGTGTGTGTGTGCATGTGCGTGTGTGTGTGTGTGTGTTACTGGCATTGAACCCAGGGGCTAGAATCCACTGTGCTACAATCCCCATCCTTTTAAAATCATTTAATTTTGAAACAGGGTCTCACTAAGTTATGATGCACTGGCCTCAAACATGTGATCCTTCTGTCTCAGTCTCCCAAGTGCTGGTATTACAGGAGTGTGCCACTATGCCCAGCTTTAAATACATTTTTATTTATGGTATTTTTAAACTACGAGTATAAACAACGAGTTTATAGAGATGGAGCCACATCATAAGTTGAGGAGCATCTATATTTTCTAGATATTACCTTTAAATAGAGGGCTGGGGATATAGCTTGGTGGTAGAGCACTTGTTCAGTGTTTGGGAGGCTTGGGGGTTTGACCCCCAGCATCAAAAAAACAGAATAACAGGCCAGGTATGGTGGTGTACGCTTGTAATCCCAGTATTTAGGAGGCTGAGACAGGAGTATTGCATGTTCGAAGCCAGCCTCAGCAACTTAGTGAGGCTCTCAACAACTTAATGAAACCCCATTTCCAAATAAAAAATAAAATAGGTCTGGGGGTGTAGCCCAGAGGTAGAAGGCCCCTGGGTTCTATCCCAGTATCACAAAAACAAAACAAAACAAAACAGAAAACAGCCAGGTGTGGTGGCACACACCTGTTATCCTAGGACTTGGGAGGCGGAGATGGAAGATTGCAGGTTTGAGGCCAGTCCCTGTAACTTAGTGAGACTTAGTGAGGGCTGGGGATGTAGCTTGGAGATAGAATGCCCCTGGGCTCAATCTCCAGTAACGAAACAGAACACCAACCTCCGCAAACCAGATTTACTGTAAAGGAATTGAAAAGAGCAAAGGAAGGACCAGAAATTGGGTGGAGACCCAGGCATCATCTCTCTCACCAGCTATTTCCTTCCAAACTGGAATTTCAAAGTCAGTTACCTAGCCATAGTCACAGAATCATAAAGTGGAAATGGGTGTTATAGAGGATTCAACCCAGAAAAAAGTGAAAGTTTATAATGATTACAGGAAAATAATTCAAATCTCCAAATGCCTTTGATAAGGCATTATACCAAATGATTATACCAAATGATTATTATTATTTTTTTTGTGGTACTGGGGATTGAACCCACTACCAGATTATTATTATTTATTTTTTATTTTTTGTGGTACTGGGGATTCTACCTCACTAAGTTGCGGAGGGCCTCATGAAGTAGCTGAGGCTGACTGCGAACCTGCGATCCTCTGTCTCAGTCTCCCAAGTACTAGGATAACAAGTGTGTGCCACCATGCCTGGCCAAAATTACATTTATGACTTACATTATACTCCACAAATTCAAGTGTCCTAGAGATATAACCTTCCACTGTATCTACTTGTTCATCTTTCTATGGTTCCATTTGCCAGAATTCTAATCGCATTTCAGATATGGGATCTGTTTAATTCTTTTTCTTCTTTGCAAGTTCAACATTATTTCCCTGATATTTTGGGAGGCAGGCATTTAACTCAGAAAAGGAGGATGGTACCTGCATTAATAGGGATATTTGGCCCTGAAGTGGGAATTGTATTAGCCCTAACACTAACTAACCTGGGGACTGCCTCTTCCCTAAGGAGAGAGGTTTAGTTAGCACTTCTCTAGTTACTCTGTGGAAGAGATAGCATTTTGACATACTAATCTTTTACCACCCTAGAGTTTTCTCTCTCCCTTTCTCTCCATTCAGACAGACAATAGGCTCTGTGCTCACTGTCCCAGGAAAGGCAGAAGGCAGAGGAGTGTACAAATCCTAAACTTTTAGAGAAAAGGACTTTCTAGACAAAGAGAGTTTTGAAGAAACAAAAATGGGAAAGAATTTTCTCCAAATTAAACAAAGTGAAAAGAAATATTTTCTGGGTAGCAGGGGATAAAGGACACACACACACACACACACACACACACACACACACACACACACAGACACGCTCTGCTCACACCTTGATGCCTTGTCAAGGCATAAGATTCTACAGCTGTGGTACAAATCTGGGGAAAGGCAGAGGAAAGCCGGTGACAGATGGATGCTTCTGTGCCCCAACAGACATCCACCATGGGGGCCCAGAGCCAGAAATTATGTTGTTACAGACAGTGGAAGGTTATACCTCTAGGACACTTGAATTTGTGGAGAGATTTACATCTACCACATATGTTATGTCATATGCGCATGTTCACTCAAAAACACCAAAATGGAAATAACCTTCATGCTATTTCATTAAACCAATTATGATATAAGCATTCATAAAACTTCAACTATGAAAATATTTATAAGATTTCTTAGTTATATAAATGTGTCTAAATATTCTGTGATATAAAAATATAAATTATGATACAGATAGTATTATCCAACTTTGGAGGAAAAATGTATATGTAGACATACAAATAATCTCAAAGATTATATATTACATAAATGACTTTAAATTTTCTCTTTTGATTTTTTCAATATCTAAACAGTCTATAAATATAAGATATTCCTTTTGTAATAATAAAAAAAATCCAATTAGTTTACATTTGTACCGCAAATATTACACACTGTGTTTATGGAGAAGGTCAAGGAGAGAAGCCTCATACCCTTCTCATATAATTCTGTCTTTCCTTGTAAATCCATCATTGCTAAAATGATACTTGAAGTTGGAAAGAACAAAAAAAGTAAAAATACGAAATATAAGAACTAAAAAAATAAGAAAAGCTGAATATACATGATTTGGAGTAGAGAAAACAGACAATATTCTTGCTTTTTAAAGCACAAGTGTCATATATAAAGCAGGTGCTTAGCAAATGGTGAACAAGACTAGGAACAAACAAGGAAAGGAAATTTTATAGCACTCCTGAATATAAAAAAGGCAAAGAAAGTTTTGCCTTATGAACCTAATATGTTTGTAAATAAACCTTGTGTATTAGCAAAGGAATTCTATTATGTGGACTCCTGAATGTCAGATGAGAATTTATTAAAATAGGAAGATGTGGAGTACCCTATTAGAAACTAAAATAAGGAATTCTGATTTTGATTTGATAATCAGAAAGCTTACATACTAATACTCAAATTGGCATATTTCTGGTCTACATTTGTAGGACAACTAGACCAGAAGAGGCAAAATGTACTTGAAGGAGAAAAATATATAAATATGGCAAGATATTTAATTTGAATTGTGTTACAAATTTAAAATTCTGAACTAGTTATTTCTCAATGCTTTTCCATATTAATAAATACATGATAAACCAAATAGATAACTTAAAATCATACATTGCTATTTTTTTTTTTTTTTTGCGGTACTGGGGATTGAACTCAGGGGCATTCTACCTCTGAGCTATACCCTCAGCCCTATTTTTTTTTTTATTCTTTTTGAAACTGAGTCTCACTAAGTTGCGGAGTGCCTCACTAGGTAGCTGAGGCTGGCCATGAACCCGGATCCTCAGGTCTCAGCCTCCTGAATCCTGGGATTACAAGCATGTGCCACCACGCCCAGCTCCATACATTACTATTTAGAATATAAACATTCTCTAGTGTCTCTTGACAAATCTTAACAAAACACTAATGTAAGTTATACTAATGGGAGATTAAATTGCATCAACTAAATTCCACATAACTTCCAATGCCACTTAGGAACTCCTTTTATTGTATTTGCTCTGATCAAATTGCTTTACTTCCAGCGTTCCCTTGAAACTGAAAACAAATATGGATTCTTAGTGACAAAAAACATTAATTCTCCATATATCATTGTTTCTCTGTCTAGTCCACCTTTTAAAATTGTACTCACCCATGGGAACGTCACTGAGTATATTTCTTTGAAGAATTAGCACCTTTAGAAGTGAAAGTCCATTTTGGAAGCTGTGTCTGTGGTGTTTCACTCTTGTGGAGGGAGGACTCAGCACCACCGAGATGGAGCGGATGGCATTGTTGCTCAGGTTTACGATTTCTAAAGCATGGAGATGTGTGAGAGGGCTTAAGGTCATTTTCCATATGAGAGTGTTACTGAGGTCCGGGTGTCTTATTTTCCATTCTTCTTTGTGTGTGTGAGACTGCAGGAGAACGCTATAGACACTGAAGCTTATGTCCACAGTGGCTGCTGTCTGTGGAATGTCCATAGGTAGCTCATGCTTTTCAGTAGAACCATTTGTTGGAAGAAAGTCATTCCATTGGTACACAGAATTGAACATGATATTGCTTTTCCTTGATGGATTTGTCATTGTTCCAGTAAAGTACAGACATATAATTATGGTAACAGCTCTGAAATGGAAGTTTTTCATAATGCCTGGAAAAAAGGGGAAAAATGGACTTTTCAAAATAACCTAGGTAAAAATTAATAGCAAATATGAAGCAGCAAATTTCAATTTGGTAAAAATGATCTCGACTTGAGTGTCAATTTAAGTGAATGTTTGATTCCTTTGAAATTGGGACATTAAAATGTAGCTACCCAAATGTTATAACGATAGTATAAAATTAAATTTATGTAGCATTCCTCTGAGTTTTCAGAAAATATATACTCATTAAGGCCTTACCTCTGCATCTTTTTCCAGTATCCTTCATGCAGTCTGCTCTGGAGTGAGTGAAACTTACCAAGATAAAGACTTCTCTGTTTCTTAGTCATTAGCAGGTACAAAGTCTATTATACTTATCTAGAACATTGTAGATAGCCATGTGGTTTATTGCATGGATGATATCCAATTACACTAAGCTCTGAACTTCCCCTAACAGTATGAGTAAAAAGTTCAACTCACAAAATAAACACTTGATTTTTTTTGTACTGGGGATTGAATCCAGGGGCATTCTACCTCTGAGTTACATCTCTAACCCTCTCTATTTATTTATTTATTGAAAATTTAATTGTAACTTCATTTTAATGTATTAATTAAATACATGTCCCACTTTTTTTTTTAATTGGTGCATTGTAATCATACATCTTGCTGAAGTTCAGGGTGATAGAGGCATACATGCACACAGGGACATGGATGGGGGGAAGACTTGAAGAGGGAAACACCTCAATAGACATGATATATATATACACAAACTTATCAAAGCCAGTCATTGTACTGAGCATGGGAAGCTGGGGAGGAAACTGGGGGAGGGCTCAGACAGCCCTTTTTATTTTGAAACAGAGTCTTACCAAGTTGCTGAGGTTGGTCTTGAACCTGTGAGTCTTATGTCTCAGTTGCCCAAGTATTGGGATTGCAGCATGTGCCAGCGCTTGACCTTTTTTTTTTTCATACTGGGATTGCCTAGGGGCATTCTACCTCCGAGCTACACCCCCAGTCCTATTTTTTATTCTTTATTTTGAAACAGGGTCTCACTAAGTTGCGGAGGGCCTCACTAAGTAGCTGAGGCTGGCTGCGAACCCTGGTCCTCTGGTCTCAGCCTCCCAAGTACTGGGATTACAAGCGAGCGAGCGCCACCATGCCTGACTGATTTTTTTTTTTTTTTAATGACTAGAACCTCCAGCTTTGTCTTTGTGGCTTTTATGACTATTCAAATCATTTTGAAATCATTTAAAAATACACAACATGAAAAGGATGCTTCACCTCAGAACCATGAAGGTATAACAGGAGATAGGAAACATCAGGTAACTTTTCACCAAAAATCCTTGAGAAGCAATTGAAAGTTTTAAAACAAGTACATACAAATTACAAAGGCTGAATGCATACATAAAAATAAAAAGAAATGTAAGTGGGTTTTTTTTTTTATTTTTTACAGTAAATTCCATTTAAAAACTAGTGTTTGAGCCAGGCGTGGTGGCGCACGCTTGTAATCCCAGCATTTGGGAGGCTGAGACCGGAGGATCTGGGTTCGAGGCCAGCCTCAGCTAACTAGTGAGGCACTCTGCAACTTAGTGAGACCCTGTTTCCAAATAAAGAATAAAAAATAGGGCTGGAGGTATAGGTCGGAGGTAGAATGCCCCTGAGTTCAATCCCCACCACTGCAAAAAACAAAAACAAACACACAAACAAAAAAACTAGTGTTTGTATGAATATTATTCAGTATGCAAGGCATAACAAATTGTTCCTTCCTTTCTGATATAATAGCATCCATTCTAGTTTTTTATCACTACAGTTGAAAATTCTTGACTGGCTTAGCTGATCTTCCTGCCCCTGCCTCTGGACTCTCCTTTCCATTCTGATCCATCCTAGGTGATTCCAAAGCATTATTTCCCCATAAGACTGTGTACCTCAGGTAATTTTCTCATTCAGAACCCTCAAAGGACTCCTTAATTGCCTACAATCCAAATCTCTCATGTTGGCATTCAGTTATCTAGCTAACCTTATGAACTAGTTTGATAAATACCCATGGAGTAACTACAAGTTGTGGCTTGAGCAAAGAGTTATCTATCTTGTGATAAAATGAGCTCTTCATTCATTCCCAGTCTAAGGCCAATGCCTTTCCCTCGCCTCAGGGTAAATCCTATGCATCCTTGCAGATTCATCTCAAATGCTATGGCCTGAGACTCTTTTCTTGCTCTAGCCTCTATTTGCCTTTCTGCTTTCACAAATCTTTCAGTAAATATTTATTGAATGAATGCACATTAGTAACATTCAATTTGAGAAAATGTCAGATACTATCTTGCATTATTTAGTGCTTTGCTTTGTCTGTTTTAAATTACTCAAAAGATGAAAAAAGCAGTCTCCTTCTCTCTCTCTCTCTCTCTCTCTCTCTCTCTCTCTCTCTCTCTCAAACACATACACACACACAAACACACACACACACACACACACACACACACACACACACACTCCCATGTTTTCTATTTTTAATAGACTGTAATCTGTCACTAGGCTATTCTCTGTTTGCATGAATGCATGGAGTGAATGAAACTCACAATGTAACTATTAAGCTTTTTTTTTTTTTTTGGTATTGGGGATTGAACCCAGGGCCTTTTGCATGCTAGACAAGTCCTCTACCATTGAGCTATATTCCCAGTCTACTTTTAAGCTTTTGTTTCATGCAAGGTCAATTCTCCCATATTTTAAAGGACATCGAAATTCATAGGCATGGCTATGAACTGCAAAAGTGCCCTACAGCGGGAGGAAAGATTTATAGTGTCTCTCATGCACAAAAACTGAATTAATTTGCCCAGTCTGAAAGATATTTCAGTATTCAAAGCAGCAATCATTATACATAGAACTGTACACCCAGCTAATGTAACATGAGCAACAACAAAAGAACATAGCTATTCACAGACATTATTTGCAGTACTGAAGAGAAAGATGTGGTTGAAAAATACTTTTCCTTAAAGGACATAAAGATTTTTATTGCCTTGCTTCTTAAGTTGAAGAGATTGATACATTAATAGATCCGAGTTCAAAACATTTAGGCAAGGATAATCTTATTATCTAAAAAAGAAAGACATGAATGTTTAAAGATTATACTACATAGAAATTTTTATGGACTAGGTAAGATACCACTGTGAATTCCAGAAAAAGTTCCCGAGGAAAATGGAAACGATTAGGTAAAATTTAAGTCTATAAATAGGCATATTCAAGTTGAAGTATGAGGAAGCAGTTAGAAATACAGGAGGTGTGTATATATCAAAGGAGGGGGGGAGAGGCAGTAGGGAAGAAAAGGAAGTGGAAAGAAAATGAAAAAGTCATTGTTACATAAAGAGAAGTTGGAAAAAGCAAGAGAGGCCACCCTCAGTGATGACAAGATGTGGAAAGAACACGATAGTGACATTGGTTCTGAAGCATACCTTAAGATCCTGGCAGTTTTCAAGTGTGTCTACAGAGGGATCAAGCCGGGTGGAGATTTTAGACCTGAGTCTTGGAGGCTCCGCCCTCCTGCCATCCTGCCTACTCTGTGCCAGGCCCTCACTCACCCTTTCATCTCCGGGTGCTGGCCTCTTGCTATGGTAACAGGGTGCGCAGTCCCCTGGACATCGGGAGAGGCATTCTTTAATGCACAGAGGGTGAGACTATTCAAAGTAGAAATGCACAACTTTCTAACTCCGATTTCAGAGATTTCAGAGAGATTATGTAAGGGCAGATGGTGTCCCATTACCAAGCCATATTTAAATTTATCATATCTGCACGATCAAGTGGAAACTGGTTCATATATAACCATTTAAAAAACTAACAGCAAACAGTTTACAGAACTTTTATTGTAAACAGATAATTAATATTTATTACAAACTGAATTGGTTGAAATGCAAGTTAGTACTCTGAAACAGATTTGTAGGTTTATTTTTGTATGGCATAGATTATACTCTGTGCCCATTTCAACACCTATAAAAAGATTAGTAAAATTATCAGCATTTCAATGGTCTCTTCTTTGTGAAGTTTAGCACCATAACATTTTTATTCCCTTAAAAATACTCATTCAAAACTAGCTAGAACTTCTTTCGTCATGAAAACTATCACATAAAATTTATTTTGTTTTTTTTTCACAATGCAAAAAATACAAATAAATTTATTTTAAAACATTACAGACTATCTGTAGGCAGTCCCTACTTTGTGTTGTTTTGCATTTTTCTTATCTGCCCATTAGACAGTCTCTACAAAAACTTTGCATTTATTTTGTTCCCCTTATGATCACAATCCACCTCTAGAATATATCATCATTTAAACAAGCATGCACTTGAGCCCCTTCAGGGTCCTCTCTTTGTCATCCACCTCCCCCCAGGGCTGCTGCTTGTTCTATCAGCGCTCAATGCAGGGGAAAGAACATACAGCAGGAAGAGGCAAATTTTTCCATTTACAGAAAAATACCATCTGGCGGTGAGACTGAGTAGCTGACACTTTACTGTGAATCAAAATAGGTCGCAGGTGAAATGGGTGGTTTGTTCTTGTTCTGCTTCCGAGTGAATTTTCCAAGTCCACGTTTCAGTGAAGGACTACCTACAAAGCATCCTAGAGTGCTATTCCTGCCAACAACTGGTTCTAAAAAACATCAAAATATCTTCTCACATCAAAAGCACTTTATGGAGATGTAGCAAAACAGATGTATTTCTCAAAGAGAAATAAAAATGGATTATCTCATGATTTGGGTCAATGAATAATACTTGTAGTGTTCTGTGGTTTTAGTAAAAATATTTATTTAAAGAAACTTTCAAAACAAATCTAAATAGAGCAGACAAGTAATGAATATATAATTTTAAAATATTGAGCATCTAAATGAAAATACCAACAATTTTTCAGATCTTAAATGTTATCAAATATATCCAAAATGGGTTTAAACATCACCACAACTAACTAATAACACTCAAAGGTCATAAAGCTCTCTCATTCTCTTTTCATTTAAAAACTGCACTCAGTGTTGGGTAATAAATCAATCCTTATTTCAGTATGCTTTTTGAATTCATAGTCTGTAAGATATTTGGTTTTTCTATCAAAGAGAACTGTGACAATATTGAATACAAATTGTTTTCACATTGATTTTCTTATCTACATAGTTCAAAGTGACCATGAAAGAACATGGCTAGACTTCAATGCAGGTGGAGCCTATTTCATAACAATCTGCTTAGGGCTCCCTGTCCCTGACCCTGTGTATAACTTAATATACCAGTTCTTTTCAAATAAAATATAAAATGTTAAAAATCAGCCAGCTTGAGGGTTACAAATAATAATGAGACAGTGATATTAGGAGCAGAGATAAATTTGTATACATATGTAAAAATAACTTGCATTATCTCCTGTATTAACACCCTTTAGTCCAGTGCATCCTGACTTTTTAAAGGTCTAGCAGACATATCAGACATATAAAAGGGTGATATTAGTGTGGCACACTGACATAAACCTGTTAGGCCGTTCCTGGGTATTGGGACATGTCTGGGTCTATGGCCTCCTCCTTTCCACTGGGCTGCCCCGAGGGCTGAATGTCCTGGTATCTCTGTAACCTATACAGGCACTCTAGTGTACCAAGGACCATTGGTTGGAAAATTGTCGTAACTCAAAAGTAGGCCAATTAGATCTCTCTACAGCACAGTATTTTGGAAGTGGCTTAGACAGTTTAAAATCTGACAGTGATTGGTCATTTTTTATCTGATAAGAGGTTTATTATCTTTTAACTAGAGTAGCATATCTGTTTTGCTTGATTTCTATTTTTACCTGGTTAGGTAAGTTTGAATTAGTCTTCTTCATCTTTCTGAATCTTTCTTATCTACACTATCCAGTGTGGATAGTATAAAAAATATGGCATTTGGAATCAGATGCATCTAGGTTTGAGTCACATCCAAATTCCAATCCCTGCTATTTACTATGTGATATTAGTCAAGCTTCTTAACTTCTTTGATTTTCAGTACCCTGGTGTATAAAAATGGGATAGTAATACCTACTTACAAAGTTGCAGTGAGAATTAGAGATATTATACATGCAAGGCTTAGGTCAATGCCTAGGAAGTATAAGACATTCAACAAATGACAGCAATCATTATTCTTGGAAAACTAAAACTGAGATTGTGTCTGAATTTTTACTACATTGCAAACACAATATTTATCATTATTTCAAGTAGACATTCAATTACAGAGCATTTTCTTAGTGCAAAACTAAGGAACCACAGTTTCTTATTATCTCACATATGTAAAGTTCTTTCTTCTTTTTTTTGGTACTGGGATTGAACCCAGAGACATTTGATCTCTCAGCTACACCTCCAGCCCTATTTATTTCGAAACAGGGTCTTACTAAATTGCAGAGGCTGGCTGAGAACCTGCAATCCTCCTGTCTCGGCCTCCCAAGTACTGCGGTTAAAGGTGTGCACCACCACACCCAGCTATGTAGTTTTAATGACTTCACTTGCATGTGAGAATACAGTTCAAGGTTAATGCACTAAAAATCTTTTCTTTAAGGAGGCAAAAGATAGAACATGAAACATTGATGGTGTGTCTTTTAAATATCCTGAGTGCGTCTATACCCACTAGACTTATGAAAAGCTTACTTACAGTGAATCTAAACAGTTGCTTCAGCCCTTCATCCTTTAGTCAAGGAATAGTAGAATTTTAAAAATACTTTTTTAAAGATTTTATTAACTTCTTGTAATTATTTTAGAGGGCTGTCATTTGAAGATCAGATGTATTAGAATTTAGGCTCTCAAGAATATTTTAAATATGGAGACTACACAATAGACACAGCAGTGCTCTCCAGTTACAATAATTACAAGCTGTCACAAACTCTGTAGAAACATGATTTGCATGCATACTCTTAAAAAAAGAGAGTCAAGTCAAGATATGAATGTATTGATGACCTGTAGGGTTCTTCTAATGAGTGTTCCCACAAGGGTTGTCTGAGACTTGGCAGCCCATGTTCTGGCTGGTTACTTGCACTTTGAAGAGAGTCCCATCGGCACACATGCAGAGCTTGTAGCGCACCCAGTCACCACTGCCCAGCTGGTCTCCACTGGAGGAGCTGGGCAGACGAGTTGTGCTGACCATCACAGATCCATTCAGGATAATGCTGTTTTCCTGAGGAGGACAGTAATATGTCTTATTTACCCTCATGAGTGAGTATAGAACTGTGTTATTAAGCAACACTTGGCAGAATATTAACAAGAAAAGAAGGCAGTAAAAGAATGAAGCCATGATCAAAATAACAGCTGTGACAACTACAACCAAAACTGACATCAAGATTCAACAGGTGCCGGGCGTGGTGGCGCACGCTTGTAATCCCAGCATTCGGGAGGCTGAAATCGGAGGATCCGGGTTCGCGGCCAGCCTCAGCTACCTAGTGAGGCACTCCGCAACTTAGTGAGACCCGGTTTCAAAATAAAAGAATAAAATATAGGGCTGGGGGTATAGCTTGGAGGTGGAATGCCCCTGAGTTCAATCCCCAGTACCGCAAAAAAAAAAAAAAAAAAAAAAAAAAAAAAAAAAAAAAAAAAAAAAAAAAAAAAAAAAAAAAAGATTCAACAGGTAAACTCTCAGCTTTAGTCCACAATCATAAGTCAATAAATCTGCAACATAACCAGCAAATACCAGTTAGAATTACATCAGAACTCCTAAGTGTATGATAAAACTCACATTGACAATGTCTCAGATTGTTTTCACTAGTTGACTCCTAAAAGAATTATAATAAAGTTACTGATTGATAAGTTTGTGATGATGAGAAGAAAAAGACATGTTCTCCTGCAGGGAATTAATTTTAGTTAGTGGAGGTTCCATTAATTGAATATTAAAACCATATAATTTAGAAGAACAGGTGCTGGAGGGTCTTCCTCTTCAAGCCCACTGCTCCAGAAATATTCGAACACTGTAGGTCCTTATGACTCCCCTTCCCCCAGTAAGCATGTTTCCCTTCCTTCCTCCCTCTCCCTTTTCTTCCTTTTACTCATTCAAAAATTAATTATTCCATGCCTACTAAGTGCCAGGTACTATCCTAGGTGGTGCAGATACAGCTATAAATAAAATGGACAAATTCCAAGTTCTTATAGGCTGACATTTAATGGAGTGGGAGTAGGAAATAAATGAACAGGGAAAACATAGAAGGTATTAAATGAGATAAATGCTGTGAGGAAAAATAAAGCGAGGCAAATAGAGTGACCAGGTGGGAATCCTATTTTATACAAGGTAGCCAGGGAAGGCCTCTCTGATAAGGTCACATTCCAACAGAAACTGGAAGAAGTGAGGGAGTGAGCCATGTAGGTAACTGGGGAAGGGCACGCCACGCAGGGGAAACAATGCATGCAAAGGTAGAGATGCGCCTGGTGTTCTAGAGACAAGAAGGCGGCCAGTGTGGATGAAGCACAGAGGGTGAGGGGGACATCTGGTAGATGATGGGACAAAGAGATAACTAGGGTCCATACATGTAAGTCCAGGAAATGGACTTTAGGTTTTATTTGAAATTAGATGGGAGGCCATCTAGAGGGCTCTGAATAGGGAGTTGATATGACCTTTTTAAATGGCCACTCTGGCTGCTGGGATGAGAAATGACTGCAGGTGTGAAGAGACGGGCACAGGAGGAGCAGTCAGGAGGTTGTTCCAACAGTCTGGGCAGGTGGTGATGGCAGTTTACACCGTGGAGGTGATGGAGGACTGGAGAGAAGCACCCAGGCTCCATATGTTTTCTGAAGGTGAAGCTGGGAGGTGCAGATGTACTTATGGGCATCACTTTATAGGACAGGAACACTGAGAGAAAGGTATGCTTAGTGGGGAGGTAGGAGATCAAGATTTTAGACTGGGTAGATTTCAGATGCCTGTTAGATATGGAAGTAGAGAAGGGACCTAGGCATTTGCAGGTGTGAACTTTAGTTGAGAGCAAAGGTTTGGGCAGGAGTTACAAATATGGCAGTCATCATCTTACAGAGGGTACTTAAAGCAATGAAAGTATAGGCTGAGTATCCCTTATCTGAAATGCTTGGAACCAAAAATGTTTCAATTTCAGATTTTGGAATGTTTGCATATACTTTGCTGGTCGAGTGTATCTAGTTCAAATTTTTCAGATTAGGGATGCTCAACACATACATGAAATAAATATGATTCTTAAGGGCCTAGTTTTCAAATTTTGTTCCAATGCTGCCATCTTGTGGTCATTTAATTTTACTTTCTTTAAAGTGTTCACTAAGTTTAAGAGTTCTATTGTATGGCTGTAGTTAACAAATGTTACATATTAAAAATAGCTAGAAGAGCAAGATGTGGTGGGGCATGCCTGTAATCACAGTACTTGGGAGGGTGAGACAGGAGGATCCCAGTTTCAAGGACAGCCTCAGCAATAATAATAATGTGATTCTCAGCAATCTAGCGAGATCCTGTTTCAAAACAAAAAAATAAAATAGGGCTGGAGGTGTAACTCAGAGGTAAAACACCCTTGGGTTCAATCTCCAGTACCAAAAAATTGCTAGAATAGAGAATTTTTATTGTTCTCACCCCAAAGAAACAAGAAACAATACATTTTTGAGGTAATGAATATGCTTCTGAAGTTTGATCATTATATATTGCATGTGTGTGTATATATATATATATATATATATATATATATATATATATATATATACTTCATAAATATGCACATTATGTGTCAATTAAAAATTAAAAATGAGGAACAGGGACATAGTTCAGTGCTAGAGACCTGCCTAGTATGCCACGAGGCTCTGGGTTAGATCCTTAACATGACAAAAAATAAAAATAAAAATAAATTTGAAAAATAGCTTATATACTTTAAAACTTTTAAACCATTAATATTAACTGAATTATAAAGCTAATTTATCATTTCAATACTGGCTTCTTTTCTTCTAAATGTGAAGAAACCGGTATGTCTATATATGTGTCTCAAAATATTTTAGTATTTGTTGTATTAACAAGGTAGAATATGACAAGAATTTTCTGGTGGAAAAAATAAAAGGTTTGAGTAACTTGCCAATGGTCTCTATACAAACAGCTCAAAACTCTCACTTCTTTGACTTTCTCACGAGGGCCCTGACTGTCTCTTAGCAGTGCTCTCTTAGAAGAATGGCTTCTTATTACAACACAGGTAAAACTATTCAGGATTGCCATCAGAATTATACTTTATGTTCATTTTTATTAGTTAGAGATGCAATCATGTCCTTTATGGAAAAAAAGCTATTATGAAAGTGAAACAACTTCATTTCCTAAGGTTCATTATTTCTAAGAACTGTGAAATTGACTTCCTTAAAATAAGAAATAATTATTTATGAATAAAGGTTTAAAATCACTTTTAACATGTAATGCTTGGTAAGACAAGTTTAATTAGCTTTACTTAAGTAGTGTATAGTAGCTGCTCAAAGGTATTTTGAACACATATGCTTTGACCAGAATTATGAGCTGGTGAAAAGTGTTTGGATTTATGGTTCCCTAATATGAAGTATAATATCTGCTAAAGTTGAGATATAATCTATGAAGCACAAAGAAAATTTTACTTTTAGCAGCCACAACAAGGGCAAAAATCTTTTCCCTTAAGAATTAATAAATAGATATTTAAGTAAAAACATTTATTTTCCAACTGTTTTTTCATAACACTGGATATAAAACTCAGGAAGGGATATGAAGAGTGTTTAATTAAATAATGACAACTACTTCAGGGCATGGATGCTTTCACCTTCCAGAATTTTCTCTTAGAAGTTTGCTTGGGTTTTTCTTTTTTGCCTTTTAAAATAATAACCCTCCAAATTAGAAACTACAAGCTAACAGAAATAAAAATAAAATTAAATAATCTGTGAACCTCTACCCACAGATAAATATTGTTGCTATTTTGATGTATTTTTCTATATTTTCATAAACATATGTGTTCTGAAAAATAAAAATGAAATATTTCACAAGTTGCTTTTTAACTTTCTTTCACTTCACAGTTTATTTTGAATATCTTTCCATGACAAAACAATATGTTTTAACATTTTTAATAACTATATACTATTCCACACATGGAATTTTGTATTCAAGAACCTAATAATTCTCTGAAATTCTTAAAAATAATACTCACGGCCTTTAACTCCATATTACCACCCATGTGAAATTCAATGGTTTTTCCCATAATGAATACTCCTTCATTTCCACGCACAATAGCACGCCCATCAACTTTTATATTTAAATCACTGGTGGCATTGCTGGTAATCTAAAAATTAAAAAAAAAAGTACTTCTCAGAGTTTCTAAGTTACTGTGAGAATTATTACCATAGAGAAATAGGAATTTCAACCCTAAGAAAAGAAATCATATAGATAGGGAAATTGATATAAAGAACTCGAAAATGCTCACACAATGAGATAATGACAGACCTAGAACTAATCCTTTCCAATGTTCAGAAAAACATTCTTTCATACCACTATGAAAAGTAAAACTCTTCTCCACTTGATGGCTTTAGACAGTAATTGTCTCCTATGAGAAAAGCAAAGAAAACAAATCATACCCTTTCAGTAGATGCTTTTTGAACATTCAAGCTTTTCACTCCACTGGGCAAATGAAACTCATGAGTTTCATAGTCTGTGCTGAATAAGATATGCTGAGTTCTTGGGTCAAAAAACTGCATACCAATGTCGCTTGTAATAGAAGTTTTGTTCTTCTCTACACTGAGCTTTGTTGTCCCTTGCTGAAAAACAATCTTCAGAAAAACACTTTATTGTGAATACATTTTCCAAAGAATACTGCAACCAAACTCATGAAAAACATTATTAAAAACAAAACAAAACCAACAACCCACTAGCCAGGCATAGTAGCACATGCCTGTAATTCCATTCTTGAAAGGCTGAGACAAAAGGATAACTAACAGGTTCGAGACCAGCCTCAGCAACTTAATGAGGGTCTCAGCAACCCAATGAGACTCTATTTAAAAATAAAAACTAAAAAAAAAAGAACTGGGTATATGGGGTTCCATACTCAGTACCCAAACAAACAAACACCACTAGAAAATGCTAGTTTTAAAAACTACAATGATGGACTAACTTCATATACTTTCAGCTGCACCTGTCCTGCCTCCACTCACTTGGGAGAATAATTTTTTTTTTTTTTTGGCAGTACTAGGGATTGAACTTAGGGGTGTTCTACCTCTGAGCTATACCCCCAGCCCCATTTTTTATTCTTTATTTTGAAACCGGGTCTCACTAAGTTGTGGAGGGCCTCATTAAGTAGCTGAGGCTGGCCACGAACCCGGATCCTCCGGTCTCAGCCTCCCAAATGCTGGGATTACAAGCGTGCGCCACCACACCGGGCACTAATTACATTTTTAATGCTACCATTGAGCTACCACTAGAATATTAAGAAAGCACCTAACTTTAATAGATTATAAGACCAACATTATTAAGTACTATTTATAAATATTAAACATATTTATGAATATATTAATTTTCTCTAAAAGATATTCATTTCCTGAATCAACTCTAGCTTTTTGTAAAGGTGTGTGTGTGTGTGTGTGTGTGTGTGTGTGTGTGTGTGTGTGTGCGCCCACACGTGCGCACGTGCACACCCATGTGTGTGGCGGGGTATGGGTGTGTGTGGTGCTGGGGGCTGAACCCTGGGGCATTCTACCTCCAAGCTATTCTCCCAGTCCTATTTTATTTTTTTTGAAACAGGGTATCACTAAGTTGAGGAGAGTCTCCCTAAGTTGTGGAGACTGGCTGTGAACCTGTGATCCTCCTATGTCAGCATCCCAAGTACTGGGATTACAGATGTGTTCCATTGTGCCTGGCTAGGAATTATTCTTTAACACCACTCTCCCTTTCAGTTACTGTGGGAACTTACAGGCTGGTTGTTGCCAGTGATAACCAAATTTTCATTTCGCCTTCCTCCTACTGTGCTTTTATAAAGAGGATGTATAACTCCCATGTCAGATACTTGCTTAAATCGAAGCAAACCACTTTCATGGAACTCTAGGCTGTCACAGCCATTTGGTCCAATTCGAATCACAGCCCAGATAACGAGTGTTATCTGAAAAAGAGCATAGCCTAAGGTTAACAGGCAGCATACATTTGACACACCTGGAAAACAAATAGATGCAATCCTTGCCAAAACATTAAAGACCTCGTAAAATGTTTAACCAGTGAGATGAATATATCAACTGGTTTTCTATTTATAAACAAAATTAATTTATTATCAAAGCATAAACATGCATATTAGCTAAATCAATATACATTAAAAAGGTCTATAATAAAAAAAAGGGCAATCTCTTATTTCTTCTACTCTTACCATGTCTCATTCCCCAGGCAAAATCACTTTAAACATTTTTAGCTATTGTTTTAGAATTTATCTTCATATTTTAAAATAATGAATGCATGCACTTCTTCATTTATCAAGTTAGGTTTTATCTATTAATTTCCTATTTTAGTAGATAAGAATTTTAGTTTATTTCTACCTCTTTTCCCTCTAATTCCAATCTCAAATTTTAGTTAAATCTTTGCTAGTATTTTCAGTATTAAAACCATGTAGACATTGTTCACTGCTAAATCAAATATTGTTTTATGATGGAAGTTCTTGTACTTATTTTTTCTTTAATTGCTTAACTTTTTTTTTTTTTTTGCGGTACTGGGGATTGAACTCAGGGGCATTCTACCTCCGAGCTATACCCCCAGCCCTATTTTTTATTCTTTATTTTGAAACCGAGTCTCACTAAGTTGCGGAGTGCCTCACTAGGTAGCTGAGGCTGGCCGCGAACCCGGATCCTCCGGTCTCAGCCTCCCGAATGCTGGGATTACAAGCG
>PVLC010002672.1:29664-90417 GCA_004027655.1 Graphiurus murinus | reverse complement strand
TTGCTTAACTTTTTTGAAAAAAAATTTTTTTTCTTTTGTTACTAGAGGTTGAACACAGAGGCTTTCTATCTCCAAGCTACATCCCCACATCCCTAGCTCCCCAGCCCTATATATATATATATTTTTTATCTTGAAACAGGGTCTCATTAAGTTATTAAGTTGCTGAGGGTTTTGCTAAGTTGCTCAGGCTGGCCTTGAACCTGTGATCCTCCTGTCTCAGCCTCCCAAACACAGGCATGCACCAACACTCCTGGCTGATTTTTTTTTTTTTTTTTTTGTACTGGGGATTGAACCCAGGGGCATTCTACCTCTAGATTCTCCCCAGCTCTTTTGATTTTGAAACACAGTCTTGTTAACTACTGAGGCTGGCCTAAAACCTGAAATCCTCCTGTCTCAGCCTCTGAAGTACTGGGATTAGAGGGGTATTGAAAATTTAAGCAAGTCTGAAGCCCTACAACATTTCTGTAAATCTCTCAATAAAATGTTCCGTAAATCCAAGCTTCTCAGATAATGTATTAGTTCTATTTTTCTCTCCCAGAAAATCTCTCTGGAACCCTGTCTTCCCACTCCAATCTGGACTGGCTAGTCTTCAGCTTCCTGCACAACTATAACTGTGAACTTTTACTTTCATGCTGGAACTTCCTTTGGTTTTTCTTCTGTATCAGATACACCAGTTTCCTTGTCTTCAATTCTGATTTTCTTTTTTTTTTTTTTTTTTTGCGGTGCTGGGGATTGAACTCAGGGGCATTCTACCTCCGAGCTACACCCCCAGCCCTATTTTTTATTCTTTATTTTGAAACCGAGCCTCACTAAGTTGCGGAGTGCCTCACTAGGTAGCTGAGGCTAGCCTCAAACCCGGATCCTCCGGTCTTCAATTCTGTTTAGTGCTTTCTTTTGGTAGAGCAGCGACTTCTTTAGAAATGATGCATGAGAAGTAAAAATGTTTAAAGATTATGCATAGCAAAGATGTCTTTGTAATCCTTCACATTTGATCAACATTCTGGCTAGGTATAAATATGAAATTATCTTATTTCTGAACTTCTAATGCTACTGCTTTATTGTCTTCCAGTTTCTAATGCTGCTCCCCGTCCCTGCTCCCAATACACAAACTTTATGGTGCTATGGATTGAACTCGTGCCTTGTACTTGCTAGGCAAGCACTCTCAACCAAGGCACATCCTTAGCCCCTTTTACAGTACCACGGGATGGGATGGGAGTGAGGCAGCTGGTTTGGGCTTAGGATAAACATTGTCTATATTTTCTTTTTGCTGTATTAGGGATTGAACCCAAGGGCGCTCCACTACTGAGCCATATAGCCTCAGCCTTTTTAATTTTTTTTGGCCTTGCTGAGTTGCCCAGGCTGGCCTTAAACTTGCAATCCTCTTGTCTCTGCCTCCTTATCAGCTGGAATTACAAGAGTGCACCATGGCAACTGGTCCAATGCTGCTTTTGAGAGTTCCTATGACACTCTGACTTTGTAGTCTTTATACACAATCTGTTTTTTTCTATCTCTGGATGATTTCAGGGTGTTTTCATTATTTCTAGTTTTCTTAAATTTTACAGTAATGGCCTGATGTGAATCCTTTTTTATGCATTATGTGTGACTCAGAATAGTTGTTTTCAATCTGTTCTAGAAAATTTTCTTAATGTATAACCTTCTCCACTGTTTTCTCTGTTTCTACTTTCCAAATCTATTAATAGAATACTTCTGGACCGATTCTTTAATTTTGCTGAATATTCTGAAAGAGCTCTTTTATTTTTCAATATTTGTCCATCCATCTTAGTGTATATGTGTATCTTTGTGAATTCTTCCTTATTCTTTAATTGCTCTTTCCCTCTATGTGTGTGTGGTACTGCTACAGAACCCAGAGGTATTCTGCCATGGAACATACCCCCAGGCCTTTAACACACACACACACACACACACACACACACACACACACACACACACACACATTTCTTTTTTTGAGACAGGGTCTTGGTGAGGTTGGCCTTAAACTGTGATCCTCTAGTCTCAACCTCCTAAGTACTTGGATAATAGGCATGCACCACCACACCCAGCTAATGCTCCTTTGAAATAGTATGTCATTCTTGTTTCATGGATGCAATATCCTCTTATTTCTCTGAAGATGTTAATTTTATTTTGGGTTTTTAAGTTTTCTGTCATTCATTGCATTTTCTCTATCACCATGAGTTTGAGTTTCTACTATTCCTATGGATTGGGTGGTTGTTTTGTTTTGTTTGTTTGTTTGTTTGAACTCTTACAAATTTTCAGTTCCTGGAGTTTTCCTAAACAGACAAACAACCCTATTGATCCCCGACTCAATGTTCATACTTAAGAGTGATTTTAGAAAAAGTCCTTAGACCATTCTCTATGTGGGGTGGGGTTTATGACTTACAGGAGGCTTCACAATGGGGAGAACAGATGGCTTTTTCCCTGGGACCTCTGGGTGCTAAGCTCCCCACAGAGACTCCTGGAGATAAGGATGGGGATGGAGGAGCACAGGGATGGCGGCCTCAGTGCTTCCGCTTCAGCCTGCCTTGCTTTCAGTTTGAACACCGTCTCCACCCTCTCCTCTGTGCAAAGCTCTTGGGCAGAAAGACCCCTGCCTGGTCCTGGGCATCTACACTCACACTAGTTTTGGGTGGGGTTAAGAAGGGGAGCTGCCAAACTGCTGCCTGGAAGAGAGGGGCAGCCTGGGCATTTCACAACTACAGAGTTTTCAAACAAGTCTTCTGTCAGTTCCAACGTTGCTCCTGCTTTTCAAGATCCTTGTGCTTGCAACTGCAGAGGCCTGTGAGAGTGGTGAGGAACCTCCCCAACAGAGCCCGCAACCCTCCCTGATACACATGCAAGAGCTCCTCCTTTCAGACAAGGAAGGGGCTTGCCATTCCTCCTCCTCCTTTCTGTCTTCGTATATTGCAATTTGAGATTTCAATTGTCTTTCACTCTCTTCAAAGATATTCCTGTTTCTTGACATTGGCACTTTGGGATGACTTCTATAAAAGAGGATGGAAAGGTCTTTGTTCTGCCATCTTAACCAGTAGTCTCCAATAAAACAAATGTGTAAGACAAAATAAATTCAGAATATGCACTCCCAGCAAAGCTATTTATGGCACCTATTACAAAATACACAGTACCGACTCTTGCTGACTTTAGTGAAGAACTAGACACGAATGTCTTGGATGTACATAAAATAGAAAGGCTGGCTTGAGAGCATTAGAGGTAAAAATAACACAAATGATTACTACTTCAGAACTGCTGAAGATCACGTTCAAGAGGAGTCCTAGGCACCAGTCATGACTCTCTGAAAATATCTACACACATTCCAGAGGGTTTCAGAATGAACCTTCAGAGAGTCAAGATCTCAGATTTAAAAACCTCGACTTTAAAAGAACGGTATCTTTGGAAAATGTAGCACACCAGGTCCTTGGCACCATAGTGTGAATGAGTCTACCAGATTCTTTCATTCTTGACATCAGGGACTTTGGATTGCAAAATACAAACCTTTACTGCCATCAAAGAGTTTAGAATTTTAAAATCTAGCTGAGGAGGCAACACTAAATGTAGGAAAAGTTAAATGAAAACAGAAAGGAATCTATTTTTTTAGGAGAGGCAAAGGCAATAAAATCACGGCAAAGTTCTCTTCTGAGTTGATTCTACCTTCATTAAAAGTTAAATCCCTTAAAAGGAAGAATCCATCAAGAGTTTTCCTAAATGAGATTAATATATGAAAATATTAGCCTATGAGGTCTTTACACAAAAAAGCCTAAAAGGTTTGTACACTAAAGTCCCATAGGAGATAAAATATATGTAGAAAAACAGAAAATAAGGCAGTCCCCAATGAAATTTCAGAAACAAAGTTCATGGTATAGCTGTAAAAAAATATGAAAAATCTCCCATGGTAATTAGAGAGAATATTCTGCACCATATACTTACAATTAAATTGATGACAGCCAGGATAAATAAGAGGATAATCACACAGATGGCTAAATTGCCCTTTCTCCCTCTCAATCCTGTCTTATGGAGCCGATCTTCATCGATTGGAATATATCCTGCTTTAAAGTTACTATTGTGCTCTTTATTAACATTCCTCCTCTCCACAGCCTTCTCACGCATGGACTTCTTCACAGGACCATTCGAACTTTGCTGAAAACAAAATGCAACACAATGGAACAGCTATACACTTTCTTATTGATGCACTTATTAAGTACAGATTCATAACTAAAGAAGGCTAAGCTGGTTACTGATATGTTTTCCACTAATAAACTTCAAGTCATGTTGGGTTGTAGGCTCCAAATAAGGACATTACTGTACTAGAGAGGATGCATAGAGGAACCTTCAGTGTGACTTTTAAAAACATCTCCCTCTCTGCTTTCAATTGTCCTACTGCAAATAACATGTATACCTCATTTCTGGGCAGACTTGACATATATATCCTGCAATGAGTGATCTTGTTTTTATTATTTATTAATATTTTACACACAAATATATATGTGTATGTATTTCATTTATATGAAAAGAATTTGGAGTGACTAATAAGGTTTGCTCCCTTTAACTCCACTGACTAAGTGACTGAAATCAACATTATCCTAGACCAGCAATTTTCAAAGGGTAGACTTGGCAGTGTGTGTGTGTGTGTGTGTGTGTGTGTGTGTGTGTGTATGTGTGTATGTGTGGTGGTGGGGGTGTCAACCCTTTCGAGGGTCTGGGAATGTCGGGCACACTTTCAAAATAACACTAGGACGTTACTTCTATTTTTACTCTGCTCCTCTTTGGAATAGACAATGGCATTTACAGAGACTGTGACCATATATGATGGTATCATAGCTCTAAGATATAGTGGAGTGTTTGCTTGTATATTCCTGTATTTTCAAACTTTCTCAGTTTTGATTTCTAATATGGTAATCATCAGTGGATGCAACCCACATAAACAAAAGCTCTTTGGGATCTTCAGATTTTTGAGAGAGTAGAGAATCTGAGACCCCAAAATTTGAGAGCCAAAGACCTAGAGTATGGCTGAACAACATATCAGGTAATAATCCTATTTAATATGAACACAAAGGGAATGGAAGAAATGAATTCTGCTCAACTTACATATTTAGAGCTCTGAGAAAACTCACTTCTTGAACAAGTATATATTAAGCATTTCATCTTAAACATTAATACCATATAAAGACATGCAAAAAGCATATAGGGCAGGATCCTTGTGTTAGAGACCTGACTTGTATACATAAAATAGTTAAAAAAGCAGTAAAGCACTCTGTATATTGAGATGCCCAAATCAACAGTATGGGCAGCGCATGCTGCAGAGTTCAAAAGGGACAGTCAGGATGACCTGGAGTTGTTGGAGAAAGGGGAGGAGTAGGTGGGTCAGATCTGGCAATGCTGGGAGAATAAAGTTTGGAAAAGTAGGCCAGGTTGAGAAGGTTCTTGGACAGCAGCACAGAGATTCTGGTATTTATGTTCTGCTGAACTGCAAGTCTCCAGAGGTTTCTAAGCATAAATGACTTTGTTTCAACTTAAATGTTGTGGACGTTTGCAGGAGAGATAGGACAGAGGATTTACATTTATGGAGGTGTGAGGTAATAAGGGTCTGAGCTAAGGTAGGATGAAAAAAGATAAATGAAAAAGATACTTCCAAGAGAAGACAACTGAATCTGTAGTGAGGCCAGGAAGTAAAAGAGAGAAGGAGAAGAGGTAGGTGGGGCAAGGTCCTACTATCCCCTTTGGGAGTCTGCCCCCAATCACGTAAAGAGATTCCACTAGGTCCCACCTCCTAAAGCTTCAACCATCTCCCAACAGTAGGATGCTGGGGACCAAGCCTTTACCACCTGGACCTTTGTAGGGCACTTAAGACTCAAACTATTGAATTGAATGAGAAATGCCACATGCCTGTAAAGCAAATGGAAGTCTAAGATTAGATATTAGGTCACTTAGGGGTAGCCATGTAGATTAGAGAGTCCTCAACCAAGAGGTAAACTTAAACTATGAGATCACATCACTTTATAAAAAACAGTATGGAGGGGAGAAAATACGTAAGGATGTAGTGTAGTCTTCGGAAACTTTAAACATGCAGGAACACTAGGGAATGAGCAATACAATGGTAAGAAAATGGAGGCTGATGCCAGGCGTGGTGGTGCACCCTTGTAATCCCAGTACTTGGGAGGCTGAGACCGGAGGATCTGAGTTCACGGCCAGCCTCAGCTACTCAGTGAGGCCCTGTGCAACTTAGTGAGACCCTGTTTCAAAATAAAGAATAAAAAACAGGGCTGGGGGTGTAACTGGGCTCAATCCCCAGTACCTCAAAAAAAAAAAAAAAAAAAAAAAAAAAAAAAAAAAAAAAAAAAAAAAAAAAAAAAAAAAAAAAAAAAAAAGGAGGCTGTGCAGTATTGCTGAACTTGACTTTCAAATAAGTATTTTTATGACCTTCAAAAATAAATTTTAAATAGCAAATTAGTAAGGAGGAAATAGAGTCCTAAAAAAATGTCAGCATGTATGCATGTATTTTCATGTCCAAAAGGAAAAAAAGAGGAGAGAGAATTATAGCAAAAAAAATATGAACTGTCAGAAGAAAGCTGTGTTTTGCCCCTTCCCCTAACTTGGGAAACAGTTTATGTATTTGATAGAAGAGGGGGGAAATGCTAAGTGGGACTGCTATTGTTTGGGTCTTGAGTGTTTTCCAAAGGTCCATGTGGTAGAGGCGTGGTCCCCAGCAGACCACTATCTGGAGACGGTGGGCCCTTTAAGAAGTGGGGTCTGGTGGGAAATCTCTAAATGACTGGGGGCAGGATTCCAAAGGGACAGTGGACCCTCAGCTGCTTCCTGGCCCTAGGTGAGCGGCTTTGCTCTGCCACACACTCCTGCCATGAGGTGCTACCTCACCATAGGCTTAAAAGCAATGGGGCCAACTGACCCTGGCCTGGAGCCTCTGAAACTGTGAACCCAAATAAACCTTTTCTTTTTATATGCTGATTATATCGGGTATTTTTTTAAATAGCAACAGAAAACAAACATGGGTAAAGTCCAAACATCTCTGAGCAAAGCAGAATATGGTGGGGAACAAGACTCTTCAGGAGGAAGGAAAGAAAGCAACATAGAATTTCGGAGGAAAGTAAAACTTTAAAGAGTAGGGTCTTGTTTCATTTGAAGGTTGATGAAACAGTTTACTCCAAGAAGAGAAAACATTCCATTTTCTAGAGATGTAAAAGGCAAGGCCATCTGTCAAGAAAAAGTGGAGAGGGCAACTGGAATCTTAATGTAGTGGCAAGGGTAGCAGGCTGATCAAAGGCTTACAGAAAATAGAAAAAGACAGGAATTATCATTTTGAGTAATGTGGATAAAAAAAATTTTTAATTATGTAAAATGGTAATGAAGGCTGTATAGAGAGTAAACAAGCTACTGAAAAGATTGTGATCACAGTTGTGAAGATTGTCTTTTTCTATCCACTAACAATATCACTACAACATGGCAAGTGCTGTGGTACAGCAGAGCAAACAATACTGAACGGTTACAGAAGAGGAATGCAACCCACTGAGCAGGTGGGCGCTTCAGTGAAGGTTTCTAAGAAAGTTGAGGTACGAGTTGAATTCTGAAGGATGGTCAGAAGTCAGCCAGGCAAAAGAGCAGAGAAGGGCATTCTAGGCAAAGAGAACAGCATGGAGACCTTGAGGATGAGTCATCCCTGGGGCAACTAACATTGGTAGCTTTCTATGGACGGAGAGGATAGTTGTAGGAATGAAACAAAAAATGACGTGAGAGATGTGGCTGAGAGCCAGTAAATGACATGAGTACCACTACAAGAATGATGACGTTTGTGTGGAAGGCAGAAGAGGAAAGAAAGTGGGGCAAAAGTAGGGAGCTACTGGAGATGTTGAAAAGGTTAGCAATACAAGTCAGATCTGCATCAAAGCAAAATCATGCCAGGAGAAGAAGGGCAGCAGGTTCCTCTGCCAGTCCAGATGAAGGCCTGACTTGAGCCTTGGCTTTGGAGATGAAGACTGGGGAGAAGCTTCAAGAGTAGGACATTCAGGACCAGGCGACTGGCTGGATGTGAGTGTGGCACAGTGGAATCTAAGATGACTCTCAAGCAGGATGACTACATAATTTGTGGAGTGCAGAATAAAAAAAGAAATAGAAAAGGGGGCTCCTTGTTCATTATCAAGTCCAGGACAGCAGATTATTAAACCAAATGTGAGTTTCTTCTGGGCTCCCTTAAGCCAGCCCTGCTCCTAAGTTTTTGGCTAGGTTAACCATGGGCATGAACAGTTGTGGCTCTTTTGATAATATATATGGTGTAGTCCAATTTTGAACAGTTTTGAGTTTGAGGTCCTCAGAGAAAATTTAGTTAAATTCAAGGCTAGAGACATAAATGCACACATGTGAAGTGGAGACTGAGGGATGGACCACATTGTGCAGCTTATGAGTAAAGGAGGAGAACCTCGAGAATCTCAAGAGCATCAGTAAGTATGATATAGCTGGGAACAGAATCATCTAACACAGAAGCTAACAAATCAGGAACGAAGTCATGAAAACCAAGGAATAATTTTAATCTCAACAATTTCAAGCTTTATTTCTTTCAATTTCATCCATTCCTTTACATTTTATTGTTACAAATGTGCCGATTGCCTATTGTCTTTAGCTGTTTTTTTTTTCTGCATTTATTTGGTAGTTTGATTTAAAGCTCTTTTAAGCAGATTTCATGCCCCCCCCTTTTTTTTGTCCCTTAAAATGAGCCCTCCAGGAACATAAAGGAACAGATATCTAAAAAGTTAATCACCTAAGCTAGTCATGCTGGTGCACACCTGTAATCCCAGTACTTGGGAGGCTGACACAAAAGGATCAGAGGTTGGAGGACAGCCTTAGCAATGTAGTAAGATTCTCAGCAACCTAAGCAAGACCTTGTTTCAAAACAAAAAATAAAAAGGGCTGGGGTAGAGTGCCCCTGGTTTCAATTCCCAGTACCACTCCCCCTGCCAAAAAAAAGTTAATCACCTAAGAAAACCTTTCCAAAGGCCAAACAGTGCTGGCAACTTGACTCATTTTTTTTCCCCCCAACAATGTTGACAAGTGAGACTTTTTCAAGAGAAACTGTCATGTGTTACTTTTAAAGAGAAACAACAGGTGAGGTAACTATGAAAATTATCACCTTAGCAACTATATGTATACATGTGCATGCACACATATTCACACACCTATGCATGTATATGTATGGAGCCTGTTAAACTAATATTAAGTTACAAGTACACAATGCACGTCAGGAAATACTCTATAAAGCATTTTTAAAAAGTGATTTAAAACCCACTGGAGAGAAGACAGCTTCATCCTGGTGACTAAATCTCCAAAACCTAAACTGGGCGGGGAACGCTGGCATGTCTGCAGATCAGGGATGGCAGAAACAAGACGTGGCCACAGTGTGACACCCAGGCAACAGCTGACCATTTCTTGGCGGGTGTCAGGGGAGCCTCGGGCTGGGGCCGAGGTTATTTTTATCCCCATCTTTGCTGGCGGCCAAGCAGGGCACGTCCTGGAATAGGCTCTGCTCTGGCGCGGTCGCCTCCCGGCCCCGCAGGACAGGGACTCCTCCTCGATGTCTCCGAGCGGCAGCCAGGCCAGGCCAAGGCCGCGGCGGGCTGCACTCCCCAGCCAGGGATCCCGGCCCGGGGTCCCGCCCGGCCTCTGCCCACAGCATTCCGGCAGCTGACAGCTCCTCCTGCTGCACCGGCCCGCGCTCCCCATCCTGCCCCGCCCGCCGGTCCTGCCTCCCTCCCACCCACCGCAAGCCGCGGCCTCCCAGCTCCTCCAGCCCCCGGACGCACACGGCGGGGCGCACAGACCTGCTCGGCAGCCGCCGCCGCCGCCGCTGCAGCCATCTTCCCGCGCCCGCCGCCGCCGCCGCCGCTCTCCCCGCCGGCCCGCCGCCTCTGCGCCTGCGCGGGCGACCCGCTCACACCCCGCCCCGCCCGCCCGCACGGGCCAGGTTCCCCCAAAGGACGCCCTAGGAATACCCGACCCAGCGGGGCGTGGCGGCGCACGCCTGTAATCCCAGTATTTGGGGAGGCTGGCAGAGGATGATCACAAGTTCGAGGCCAGCCTCAACAATTTAGCAAGACCCTCAGCAACTTAGCGAAACCCTGTTTCAAAATAAAAAATAAAATAGGGCTGGGGGTGTAGCTCGGAGATAGAATGCCCCTGGGTTTATTCCCAGTAACCCCACCCACCACCACCACCACACACACACACATCTCCCTTGCTGTGACGCCCTCCTGGCTTCACCCGCAGGAAGGGGCGATGTGGAGCGAACTCAGAAGTGAGGGTGGAGTGGTGATAATATGGGCAGAAGATAACAATTGCCAATGCACAGCTAAAATCTTGAAAATTGTCCCCAGGGAGGACACGGGGTCGCTTCGGGGCTGCTTCTAAACTTGGGACGGGAGGTGAGGAGCTATGAAGTCTGATGCCTTTCTCCCCGCGGCGGTATTAGGGGTGGATTTTCCACATGGTATTGGAGACAGTGTTGGTGACTGCTGTGCTTGGGAACCTAATGTAACATTTACTGCACACCAGGAAGCTACCCATAGGTACAAATAACTTGAGTACACATTGGTTGTTCCTTGTCATCGATATTAATCTTTTCAGCAGAAAAGAAAAACTGCAGTGGAGTAGAAACAAAGGTGCGAAAAACGTTCCTCACACAGCGCATCCATCACTTGTAGAAAGTACCGCAGGTCTGGGCTGCTGCTCAGCAGAAAGCTTTCCTTCTTCAGGAAGGAGGGCAGTCTTGCTTATTGTTGACTGGGAAGGCTATTTCACTGCACTGTCTACTATGTAGTAGAGGATTGCTGTGAAGTTTAAATCACATAATCACCTGGCACATAGCAAATGCCTCCTAATCTTTTTCCTTCTCTGCTTTTAGCTATCTGTACATAAGTGGTCATTCATTTCCTTTCCCAAATGCTAGAGCCCCCTGACTCACATCTGAAGGCTGTCTCTAGGACAACCCTGCAGTAGCTGTCTGTACTAACAGGCTGGCTCTGTTCTCATTCATCAGTTGATCCTGAGCTCTTGTTTCCAGGTCTGGTAAGGAAGTCCTTGATTCCTGTGCTGTGCTTCTTCTTTCTCTGCTTGGAAAGTCCTCTTTTTCTCTGTCAGATATACTCTTATTCAGCCTCAAAAATCCATCCAAATATCACATTCTCCTCAAAGCTTCCCGAGGCGCTCAGGGGCAGTTTTAGGTGCTCTGGTCCTCAACTCTGCTCCTAACCCTTTAAGGTCTCTGTCTCACACATCCTTTTATCTGTGATGCCTGGAACAGTCATGAAACATATTATATGTCTTCAAAAGCTGCCTGATATTCCAGTTTCTAAAACTAGAAAGCCCTGTTTTGATTTTGCCAACCTCCCTTAGATGCTGATAAGGGATACCTGGTAACAGATTTTCCTGAAGCCAATGCCCCTTTGGCTGTCTGAAGAACAGGTTCTCTTGGACCCCTCATTGCTGATCCCCATCTCTGATGGCACACCCTTGTGCTCTCTTTGATGACAATTTCTGTTCTTTTTAAAGCAGATTCAGTTCATGCACACACCACAACTTTAATGTAAGTCATTCCCAAGTGTATCATTTTTCAAGCTTTTTCTCTCTGGCATAATGATATTTAGAGGCCACGGTGTGCCTGGCAATGTCTCTTTAATACTTTCAACAGGCTTATGAGAGAGGTCCCCATTTTACAAATGAAGAAATTAGGGCTCATAGAGGTTAAAATGGCTGACCAAGTTTTCAATTAATAAGGAGCCAAGATGGAACCTAGGTTCATTTGACTGAAATCTCTGCACTTTCAGCCTTTACCTCTGCATTTCCTTTTCCTGTTGCATATTGTTAGCATTTGGAAGCACAGAGCAGAGCTACCTGGAGTATGTTCCCCAATGTGCGGAACACATTCACTTTGTAGTGGGTTGCACAGTGCTCCTCAAAGTTACACACAAGGCATAACCTCTGTATCTCTGAATGTGATTTTTGTGGAAATTGGGTCATTGCTGATGACTATAGGCTGAATATTTGTAGTGCACTCCAGTTCACCTATTGAAATCCTAACCCTCAATATAATAGCACTGGGAAATGGGTCTTTGGGAGGCAATCAGGCCTTTTGGGGATATCTTGATCTATTGTATGCTGTTATAGCAAAATACTCGAGAATGGGTAATTTATAAGGAACAGAGATTTACTTCTTATAGTTTTGAGGGTTGGGAAGTTCAAGGTTGAGAAGCCTGCATCTGGCAAGGGCCTTTTTGCTGGGTCATCCCATGGAGGAAGACGGAAGGTTGAGTGGGTGAGAGAACAAGAGAGGAGGGGACCGTGCTCACCCTTTCCCTGGGTGCTCACTCCTGAGATAACTAAGCCACTCTAGCACAATAATGGTCTTAGTCCTTTGTGAGGACAGAGTGCCTTACAGCCTAATCACCTCTTCAAGATCCCACCTCCTTGGGCCTTGGGTGGAGACCAATTCCAACACAAGAACACTGGAAGACACACCCGAACCTTAGCACAGGTGATCAGGTGATTAGTTCTGTCCTCGTGAATGAGATTAGCGCCTTTATAAAGTAAGCCCAAGGTTGTTCATTTGCCCCTTCTACCATGTGAGGACGAAATGAGAAGGTACCATCTATGGATCAGGAAATGGGCCCTTGCCAGACACCAAATCTGTCATCTCCTTGATCTTGGACTGCCTCACCTCCAGAATGGGGAGAAATAAATTTCTGTTGGTTAATAAGCCACCTGGTCTATGGTATTCTATTGTAGCATCTTGAATGGACCAATACACATGTAATTAGAGCTCTCTAGATAAGATGACCCAAGCTGGGGATGTAGCTTAGTGGTAGAGCATTTGCCTAGCTTGTGCAAGGCCATGGGTTCAATTCCAAGTACTGGAAAAAAAAATGATCCAAGATTACCCTGGATTTAGGGTGGATTTAGGCCCTTATAAGAAGGTATCCTTGGATACGACAGGGAGTACGCAAAGGAGATAATGGAAAGATACAGTCAGAGACTGGTGCTATCTGACTACTGAGTAAGAATTCTAAGAACTGCCATCAGATACCAGAACCTAGGAGGAATAAAAAAAAAATCCTCCCCAAGAGTCTTTGACATACCCAGCACTTGCTGGGATTACAAGCGTGCGCCACCACGCCCAGCTTCAAAATAATTTTTTCTTATGTTTTGTTTTTTGTGGTGCTGGAGATTGAACCCAAGGGCATTCTACCTCCAAGCTACCACCAACCCTATTTCATTAGGCTGGTGAGAGTCTTACTACTTGCTGAGGCTGTCCTCAAACCTGTGGTTCTCCTGTCTGTTTCCCAGATACTAGGATTACAGGCATGCACCATCATGCCTAGCTTCCAAATAATTCTATACTATATCTAGAATGATCTTTACAAAATACCAACTGGATCATGTCTCTCCTCCTTCTGAAGTCTCCTAATAGCTTTCCACCATAAAATTTGAACTCCTTATATCAACATAGAAGGGCCTTTACCTTCTGTATCCTGTCTACCCCTTCTAGCCTCATTTCCTCCTCCTCCTCCTCCTCCTCCTGCAAACTCATCCTTCACTTCAGCCATATAATATTTGTAACCCTATCCATTTGCCTGAACACATCAAGTCCCTGTGCCTTTGCCTCTGGGTCTCAGTCTCTTTCTTTCTTTCCCTCTCTCTCTCTCTCTCTCTCTCTCTCTCTCTCTCTCTCGTTTTCCTTCTTTGGCACTAAGACTCAGCTCAATTTCTCTTCTTCTGGGAAACTTTTTTTGTTGTTGCAGTACTGGGGGTTGAATCCAGGGGCTTTCTACTGCCAAGCTAAACCCCCAGCCCTTTTTATTTTATATTTTGGAACAGGGTCTTGCTAAGAGGCTAAGGGTCCAAGATTAGCCTCAAACATGTGATCCTCCTTTCTTAGCCTCCCAAGTATTGGGATTACAGGCATGGGCTACTGTAGCTGGCTCTGGAAAACTATAATTCTTTTCCTCATCACAACCTTGATTTCTGTACTCCTCCCTGTGATCTTCAAGCACACCTCTATTGTGAATCACACTACACTGAAGTTTACTTACATGCCCATCTTTCTTACTTTTGTGTGAATCCATACCTCTCCAAATTCTACCCATCTTTAGGGACCAACCTTAGTCCCACCTCTTCCTGTCAATTACAGCCAATCCTCCTTGCTTTCTCCTTTTAACTGCTATTGCACCGATTCACTGTGACACCCATTCAATACTGGCTACATTATCCTATGTAATTTTAGTGTTCATGTGCATACAGTTTGCTCCCAACTAGACTGAGTTTCCTACAAAGCAGGAGCAATGTGTTATTACTTCCATGCTGCTCCAAGTTGTGAACACAATAGCACCCAATTGCAGAATACATATCACATCACTTCGACGACTGAATACTGGTGTGTTCGCTTTTTGTCATTGTGACAAATATCTGAGAAGAGGACATACTTATTTGGGTTCACAGTTTCAGAGGTTGGAGACCATGGTAGGCTGGCTCCATTGCTTGGGGCCTGAGGGGAGGCAGAACATCATGGCAGCCAGAAAGCAGGGTCAGGGGAGGAAGGGGCCAGGGCCAAGAAATACCCTTCCAAGGCAATCCCTCAGTGACCTATTTCCTCCAACTAGGCCTGCCTCCTAAAGTTTCCATCACCTCTCCACAATGCCATACAATTATTAATTGGATCAATCCACTCGTGATAAGATGATTAATACACTCATGGTCCAATCATTTCCCCAAAGCCCTGCCTCCAAACATGACTTCACTAGAGACCAAGTCTTCAACACATGAGCCTTTGAGGGGCACTCCAGATCCAAACCACAATACCAGATTAATTTTTTTATTGGGTAAACTATATGACCAGCTCCTGAGGGTCTCTAATGCTCACCATGCACCACCCCAGAGAAGGACATCATTAGCTCTCATCTCTCTTATCTCTGTGGTTCCTAAGTGCTCTTCCTGGGTCCAGTCTTGCCTCCTTGAAACTTAACCTCTGGGACCTCCAATGTGATAAAAAACGGAGATATAACCATATCATTATTCTGTTTATAACCCTTGGCTGCCTCTACATTGTCTGTGAAATAAGGATCAATTTCTTTAGCTTGATATACAAGACATCACAGCTGGACCCAGGACTACCCTTCCAGTCTTTCCTCTTATTCCTTGATGCCTCTCTAGATCCCTGGGATTAGTATTCATTGTTTCATGACTTTCTATTCAATTTCATGCCTCTGGGCCACTGTTCCTCCTGTTTCCATTTTTCTCTTCTCTTTGTGGTTAACTCTTCTCCCTCCTTTCAGAACTGGCCTTAAATGTAATTTTCTTCCATATCTTTCCCTGAAACTTTCTTTAAGAGGACAGGAAAGGAGGTAAGGGAGGAGCCCCTGTTTTCATAGGACTTTTCTTTCTACTATATTAGAGTCTGCCACATTGAATGATGCTAGTTGCATCTTTCTGTGAGATCCTAGGGAGTAGGGAAACTCAGTTTAATTTTGCCTCATGCTAAGGCAAGTTGTTGCACCACAGTAGATATCCTGTAAATGTTTATTAAGTGTGCTGAAAAGGTTCTTTTTCAATGTCACTCAACCTAGAACCTGCCCTCATGCTGTCCCATGTCACTCTTCTGAGATGTTTAAAAGGTATCTTCCAAGGTAGACCATACCCTCTGCTCCTGTGCAGTAACTTAAGGAGTCCTGAGCTCACCCTTCAATGCCCATTTTCATGAAGCCATATATTTGCCATTGCATTTGACTAGCAGAGCTGAAAAGATTGAGGGTAGTGAGGCCTTCTTTTTGAGCCATGATGGAAACTTAGGTTTAGAGAGAAGGGATGTTTTGGTTGATATCACACTGCATCCACAAACCTTATCTTTTCCCTCCCTTCTATTCTGTATTTGCTAGAAATGTTCTATAGTTTATTTATGTGCTAAGTGTGACATAGTAAAATTTTTCTCTTGCTTTTGTAGCTCAAACAATAGTGGGCATGATATAATTGTGCAGTAGAATTCTGATGTGCTGAATGGAGAATGCTTATTGGTATTGGTATCCCCAGGATGCAGCATCTTTGCTTCTGCTCAGTGGGGGAAACTGCCTTCAGCTCAGATGCTAACCAATGAGTTCTTCCTTCAATGGGTGGGGCTGTGTCTCTTTATTATTACTTCAATGTGGCAAAGAAACACAAAAGCCAAAATGAAACTCCTGTATAAAGAAGCATTTTGCCACCTGTGAGAATGAAATACTTCTAAGCACAAAATACCTTACCATATGCCCCAAACCACTATATTTAAAAGCAACTTGATGCAAGTAGGTTGGCAAAGACTAGAAGATTTTCTTCAAATGGAAGAAACAAGACCCTAACACAAACAGCGGTAGGACAAGAACAGCATGGTATACACAGAAGAGGATCAGGGGCCCGTAAATTTCTGGGCCAGAACATGGACTATTCTTATAGCCACACTGGCTAAGGGTCTGTGACTGTCTTTGGAGAGAAAGAACTGGAAATCAAGATGAGGATCCCACTGTAGATCCTTGTAGTTTACTGCATATATTTATGTTCAGTGTTGTGTGAACTCTATATGCATAGTTCTCACTTCACGGAGTGGATCCAGTTAATCTTTTATTGGATTCTAAACATCTCAAATTAAAAATCTGTCTAGTTGACTGACACAAGTAGAATTTGGAGTGTTCAATATTAAGGACTTTCAGAAAGCCTGTGCTGTCTAGATGTTTGACATATCATACTTCTCTAGAGTAAATGGCTCCTGACTGTGTGGTGGAATTCTGGCCCCAGAAGAATGAACAACTGTTAGATTGCTCATTGCCTGTCCCTACCTCAATGGGATTATGACATCAGATGTAAAGCAGCCAATCAGTTCCTTCCTTTTCTTCTTCCTTCCCTCTCCCTTTGCTTTCTATTCACCCCTCTTTCTCTTTTCACCCTCTCTCCCCCCGCCCATGAACCATTTGCTGTGCTGAATAAGATGGTCTTTTCCTCTGAGAAGCTCACAGTCTTATATAGGAGGCAGACAAATAAGTATTATATAATGTGACAATGTCCTAAAGTTAAGGAGAGAAAGCATAAAGAGGGGAGTGTGGTGGTGCAAACCTGTAATCCCAGTACTTGGGAGGCTGAGACAGGAGGATCACAGGTTGAGGCCAGCCTTAGGAACTTTAACAAGGTCTCTCATCAACTTAGCGAACCTCTGGTTCAAAATAAAAAATAAAATAAGATTGGGGGTGTAGCTCAGAGATGGAATGACTCCTGATTCAACCTTCAGAGAAAGGGAGAGAGAGAAAAAAAAGAAGAAAGTGATGAGCTCTAGAGGGTTAGGAAGTTTGAGCTGGCCTAAATTTATTAAAAGTGTAACTGTAGAAGAATTTTTTGTTTACTGGAGATTAGGAATTTAATTTCAGCAAGCTCAAAGAATAAATTATACTAAAAAAAGATGCTCGACTTTTGGTGATTGGCTAAAGCTCTCAGAATCAAGGCTAGACTCAAATGAAACTGAACCAAAAATGAAAACAAGGGGCAAGATGTGCTCAATCCTGAATGACAAGTCAGTTAAAGGTGCATTAAAGAATGTCAGAACTGCAATGGGCAGGACAGCCACCTCTCAGAACAAGTCAGTAAATAGGCTGAGCCAGGTCTCCAGACCTAGCTAACCGATGAGCACAAACTAAAGCAGGAAAGTTGAGGAGCGCATTGCATGGAACATTCTTCTGTCTTGTTTTGGGGTTTGTGTGTTACTGGGGATTGAATCCAGGGGCATTCTATCTTCAAGTTATACTCCCTCAGCTTTCATTTTTAATTTTGAAATGGGGTCTAAGTTTCTGAGGGTCTTGCTACATTATTGAGACTGGCCTTGAACTTGCAATCTTCGTGCCCCAGCTTCCCAAGTACTGAGATTACAGATGTGCTGTCACACCCAGCTATTTTTTTTTTACTTTAGTAATTATTCCCCTATGATAAAACAATATGTTGGATCTTCATAGTCCTTTTTTTGTGGTGTACAGAAAATAACAGGAATGCAGGCTCCAGAAATGAGCCTTTTATTTTCATTAGTGGACAGTAAAACTACTGCAGTTAAGAGGGGAAAAAAAAGTGGTGGTGTAAATTTTGAATTTTATGGTAATCAGATACACACAATGTTCATGTCCTTTCAATAATCTAAAGAAATGAAACTGAATTAAACTAGCTGGTTTCAGCTACTCTTCTGAAAGAGGACTAATATCTAGAATTCACAGAGAACTCAAAAAACTCACAGCTAAGAAAACAAATAACCCAATCAAAAACGGGGCAAAGGTTCTGAATAGACACTTCACAAAAGAAGAAATACAAATGACCAATAAATGTATGAGGAAATGTTCCACATCATTAGCAATCAGAGAGATGCCAATCAAAACTACCTTGAGATTTCACCTAACTCCAGTCAGAATGGGAATCATGAAGAACACAAACAACAACAAATGCTGGCAAGGGTGCGGAGAAGTAGGAACCCTAATACATTGTTGGTGGGATTACAGATTAGTGCAACCACTTTGTAAAACAGTATGGAGGATCCTCAGATGAATGGGAATGAATCTACCATATGATCCAGCAATACCACTTCTGGGTATCTACCCAAAAGAATGGAAACCAAACTATCAGACCGACGCTTGTGTATCTATGTTAACAGCCACACAATTCACAATTGCTAAACTATGGAAGCAGCCAAGATGTCCATCAACAGATGAATGGATAACAAAACTATGGGAAGGTACACAATGGAATTTTACTCAGCCATAAAGAAGAACAAAATCATGTCATTTGCAGGGAAATGGATGGAACTGGAAAACATTATGCTGTGAGATTAATCAGTCATAAAAAGTAAAAAATCATATGCTCTCCATAATATGCAGAAGCTAGGGAGAAAATGGGACAGAAGAAGGACTCTAGATAAAGGAGGATAGATGAGCAAAGAAGGTGACTTAACTGAAGGCAATGGGAGGGAGGAACACCCCAATGCACATGATGTACTTTCACAAACATATCGAAGTCAATCACTAAACTGAACTTGAGAAGGAGGGAGGGCAAGGGAGTGGGGTGGGACTTGGGGAAGGGCTAAATGAGAAATTTGTGCATGTATGCCTTTACCAGCTTCTACCTAACAAAGATGTATGATTACAATGCCTCAATAAAAAACTAAAATAAATAAATAAACAAACTAGCTGATTTCACCTCCACCATTTTAATGAATAGATGATTTGCAACCAGCACATCACTTGGTTTATAAAATAAGGGATTGCTCTAACATGCTTAACAATGGTTGAAATGGCTTCATTACATAGTTCAAACCAGCACTTGATTGAACATTCTTTTAACATAGTGCCACGCCAGGGTGGGAACTTTCACAAAGTCTCAACTAAAGAATTCAGGATTAAATGAAGCTTTAGAGTGTTATTGAAGAAATATACCAATATAAATATACTACCAAGTTTTCCCCAAAACTTGAAGGAGTAACTTTAATTTGTAAACCTTCTGGAGCTGAAATTTGTTGACTTGGACACCCACCCTGTGCACTCTGGAACAAAGCAAAAGACAGAAGTAGGAGGAACTGAAATTTTAGTTCCATACAGACAACTAGTAGGTGCTGACTATGAATTAAAAGTCTTGAAAGGTGAAAGATAAAGAACCAAAGGGACAATTCTCTGAGAGCCTAATAAAAACCTTTCACGGAGGGTTAACTTTGTAATTTCGGTGATTTGCCAGGCTCGGGCAAGAGGATCACAAGTTCAAGGCCAGCCTCTGTAATTTAGGGAGACCTGTCTCAAAAAAATAAAAAAAGGCTGGGGATGTAGCTCAGTGGTAGAACGCCTCTAGCTTCAATCCTCAGTACCGCAAAAAAGAAAAAAATGTACATATATATTTATATGTAAATATTATATTTATATAAATAACTTTTGCTTTTCTAAGCCTGCGTTGTCACTCATAGCCCTGGGTAGGGAGAAAAGTCCTCGGGCTGCCGCTGCACCCTAGCCCTCGCTGCATCACGCCTAGGCCCCACCAGGTGTCGCACAGCCGCCATCTGGGGTCTCTGCGCCCTCCAGGTCCCGCTGCACCCCGAGGCGGGGTGGCGATGGCACCCTCGGCCGGCCGCCGCAGCAGGAGCGGTGGCCCCAAGGGTGCGTCCGGAGGGCGGGGCGGCCGCACCCGCGTTGCCCCGACGCGGCCGCGCGTCCCTGGCAGCCGCCTGCCCACGTCAAGGTTTGTTTAATAATCGCCGGGGTATATACGGCCGGGCTGGCGGGCGGTGGCCGGGGAGCCAGGAGGGCGCGCCGGGCAGCGGAGGAGGCGCGGCGGCTGCGGCCCAGGGCACCTCCCCCCGGCTTCCCGAACCCTGCCCGGCCCGATCCCAGGGGGAGGATGGAAACACCAGCTGGGCTCTGAGCTCCGGGAAGATAACATCCTTCCCGCTCCATCACCGCGCGCAAGCCACTGCCGGGTTGGCTCCGGAGCCAGCTCGCGGAAAAGCGAGCGATGGCGGAAAACCTGAGGAGGCTGGTCTCCCTCGAATCTTTACGACGGCTGCAGGAAAAGCTGGAGAACTGGCTGAAGGACTACAACGTGAGTTGGAGTAGGAGATCCCCGGGCTCGCCCTGCCTCAGTTTCCTGCGCAGCCCTCGGCGGGGGTTTCTTGGGGCTGGCCTTGGGAGGCCGCTTTGCAAAGGCGCGGCGCTCGCTTGGGATTCTTAACTGGGACCCCGGCTTCCCACCCGCACGGGAAGGAAGGGCGCGTGTCCGCAGGTGCCCTCTGGAGGAACTGGGACAGTGCAGGCTTCCAGCTGTCGACTAACCAATGCGGTCACCAAGGACGCCGGCGGCCCTAGCAACGGGAAAGGCAGGGTTGAGTCCTGCGTGCCACTCTTCTGGACTTTGTGTGTGTGTATGTGGTGGGGGAGTGTTGGGGATTTAACCCAGGGGCATTCTGCCTCTGAGCTACATCCCCAGCTCTATCTCATTTAATTTTTTATTTTGAAACAGTCTCGCTAAGTTGCAGGGGGCCTTACTAACTTGCTGAGGCTGGTGAACAAGTGATCTTCCTGGCTCAGCCTCCCAAGTCTAGGATTACAGGCCTGCGCCAACACGCACGACTCGGCTTAGTTTTTACTACACCTCTCCTTCTGCCTTTCCGCAAGTCTCCCAAGAGTTGTATCAGAATGGATTTTTATAAACACCCAGGAGTTATTACCACAAACCAGTGAGATGGACGCCTGCTATCGTTGCGCGTTGTCATTGTGAGCTACTTAGCGTGGAGATTAAGGTAGTTTCATCAGCAGAGCAGATTCCTGGAGGCCTATTGCCAAAGCTTTTGTAAGAAGCTAGTATTTGGTTATCAAAGCCATAAGCGCTGCTCAAATTTCATTTGTTCCCATCCCCACCTTGGCTCCCATAATCCCTTCTTCATCCCACACAGTAGAATTGCAAGTGTTGGAATGTCTGTCTGCCTTAATAGGCGGCTCCGCCTCTTATGTAGCAAGCAGAGCAGTGGGTCAGAAAGAGATGAGAACTGGGAATTAGCACCCTTCTCCCTCACTCCTGGCTCTGGGTTTCTAGGTCTGACTGCATAGTTAGTGGAATCACCCAGAGCAATTTACATGACGTCTCTGGATCTCAGTACTTGATCTGTTCAATGGGAGGGATTGGATGAGATGATATGTAAAGTTCTTCCCCTGATCTCACGCTTTTGGGTCTCAGTCAGCTGGTGTCTGAGCTCCTGTCTGCCAAGAGTCCCTTGAGCTTCCCCATTCACCTTTTAGTCAGGGCTGCTGAAGGGGAGGGGGGCTCAAAGAATAGCCAGAGCTTTCTCCTTAGCCTTCCCTTCTAGTGTTTAGTGGTTTCTCCCTTTGCCTCCTGTTAAAGAACCAGCACTAGCCTGGTGTAATGGTGCATGCTTATAATCCCAGTACTTGGGAGGCAGAGGCAAGAGGATCACAGGTTCATGGCCAGCCTCAGCAACTTGGTGAGACCCTCTGCAACTTAGTGAGACCCTGTTTCGAAAAATAAAATACAGCTGGGGGATAGCTCAGAGGTAGAATGCCTTTGGATTCATTCCCCAGTGCCCCCCCCCCCCCCCCCAATAAAGAAGCAGCACTAACCATTCCTTCCCCATCAAGGCTTCCAGAACATTGACAATTACTTCTATCACAGAAGACTTGTTTTCATCACTTTCAAAAGTACCTGTTCATTACCTAGACTCTAAAGGTTGAGAATAGCAAGTCCCAGTCCGTTTACTTACCCTTGTTCACTGTCCTGGGGCCTGAGCTCTGAATTTTAAAAAAGCGAGCTGTTTGTCACAATGCCACTACCATTCGACTAGGACAAATTAAATGATTGTTTTAGAAACTCCCTGTGAGTACTGAGAAATGCCTTAGTTTATTCTGTTTTCTTGTCCTGATAACAGCCTCCTCCTCTGTTCTAATAAAACCATTTCAACCAGCTGGGCGTGGTGGCACATGCTTGTAATCCCAGCATTTGGGAGGCTGAGACTGGAGGAACCGGGTTTGTGGCCAGCCTCATCTACCTAGTGAGGTCCTCCGCAACTTAGTGAGACCCTGTTTCAAAATAAAAGAATAAAAAATAGGGCTGAGGATATAGCTCGGAGGTAGAATGCCCCTGAGTTCAATCCCCAGTACTGAAAAAAACAAAAACAAAAACAAAAAAAACATTTCAACCTAACTTCACCTGCCACTCCTCTACAGTAGAGACTGCATTTGCAGCCACCTTTTGACCATTCTTGGGCTCTGTCACTTTCTGTCATCTCCGTTAACATTTGAGTGTTGTTGCCTCCATTCTTCACTCTCTACTTTTGTTTCACCTCTTCCTCGTGTACTGATGAATCTCATATCCACACCCAGGATCTATTCTCATCTGAGCTCTGATTCCTCTGATTGCCCACTGGACATTTTTTTTTTTTTTTTTTTTTTGTGGTACTGGGGATTGAACTCAGGGGCATTCTACCTCCGAGCTATACCCCCAGCCCTATTTTTTATTCTTTATTTTGAAACCGAGTCTAAGTTGCGGAGTGCCTCACTAGGTAGCTGAGGCTGGCTGTGAACCCGGATCCTCTGGTCTCAGCCTCCCGAATGCTGGGATTACAAGCGTGCGCCACCACGCCCGGCTCCCACTGGACATTTTTAATAGTGAGTATGGTTGTCATCACAAGTCAAACCAGTTTAAAGCTGAATTTAGCCTCTCCTGTGCCCCAGCCACAGACCCTTTCCTAACTTGTCTTCATCATGGTCTACTCCATACCTTTTTCACCCATGATCTGCTGGTTACAATCTTAAAATTCACACGGAATCTGAGCACTTGTCATCAGCTCCACTGCTGCCAACTTCAACCATCGTGGATCATCTTTTACCTGGATTATTAAAAAAAGTATAATAACCCAAGACAATTCTTTTAAATGCAAAGTCAGATCAAGTTACTCCCCTGGACCAGATGCTCTAACCTTCCCATTTGACTCAGAATAAAAACCAAAGTTTCTCCAATGGCCTTTGAAGTTGTACACAATTGTGTCCCTTTCATCTCTCTGACTTATATTATTCTTTCCCTTGCTAAATCCACTCTAACAAGATTGGCCTTCTTGTTCTTTCTAGAGCAATGCTATCCAATGGAACTTTCTATGATAATGGACAGGCTCTATACTTGCACTGTCCAATATGGGCACTTGAAATGTGCCAAGTATGTTCTTCATTGAAGAACTAAAATTTCTAATTTCACTTCAGTTCAATTTAAATTCATATTGTCACATATGGCTAGTGGCTACTTGCTTGGATAGTACAAGTCTTGTTTTGGGGTGTTTTACACTTGCTGTTTGTTTTGGCTGGAAAGCACCTCATTTGTTGATATTTGAGCGAGATATCAATATTCTCACGGTCTTGCTGCCTTCAAGTCTTTGCTTAAATGTCACCTTCTAAGAGAGGCCACCTGACCATCCTGTTTCTAGTCTTCTGCCCTCACCCCTGGCACTCACTGCCTCCCTTCTCCACTTTATTTCTTCTATAATATCTACATCTTCTAATTTTTCTCCTAGTTTTTCAGCTTCTCCTCTGCCTCCACTAGGGTGCAAGCTCCAGAGGACGGTGGTTCCTGCCTCGTTCTGCTCACTGCTGTATTCCAGTACTTAGAACAATGTTTGGCACCTAGGAGTAGCTCAACAAATGATTCATGACTAAACAAGTGCCAGAAGATCAGTTTCTTTGACTTATTTTTCTTCTTAAAACTTCAGATCCACTGTGAAATTAAAAATGATCCCACCCCAGTAGCTTCAATTCTTCCTTTGTTAAAATTGAACTGAAACTAGAAGTCATAATTTTCAATTAGGGGCATAAGTGAGAAGGTCTAAATGTTCCTAACAATCAGTCTTTGGGTATCTGGAGAGAAAGGATGAGAAATTATTGATATACCACCTAGCATAAAATTTAAGTTGAATCTAAAGTTATTCTGTATCTTGTCACCTATGGGTATGGGTCAATTGCTAAGCACTCTCTGGTAATGCTGCAAGGTTGTTTTATTAGTACCAGGGACTTTTTACTTAAACCTTAAGATGAACAATATTCATGGTAGCAAACTCCATTTGTTAAAATATTGGTTATAGAGAACTGTGTTTATTAAAAGCTATAAATTATACTTGCTATGGAAAGTTGATTATGCTGACTGCCACCACTTCAACTTAGTTTTAATTAATCTGATCAAAATAAAAGACCATAAATATTCCTTTAGAATTAGCATAATTAAAATCATCCCCCTCAGGGAAAATTTAGTTTCAAGGAAAATGAATAAATGATTTAGATTAATTCTAAAGCTCATTGCATTTTTAAAAATTTTTCTTCCAAGTAGCAATTATTGGACTAACATTCTATGTAGTTTTTCTTTTAAATTTCACTGATATAATTTTCTTCTTATTCATTCTCATCACTGCTACCTTAATTTGAGCATCACTAGCATTTTGCAGGCATCTGTTTCATACAACGATTTGTTTCATTGTATCCCATTTAGTAGTTTCTTATCTTATCTCTGGTTCTTCTTTCCTCAGTTTTTGTTACCTGCAGTCAACTGTGGTTGAAAAGTATTAAACAGAAAATTCCATAAATAAACAATTTGTAAGTTTTAAATTGTGTGTTGTTTTGAGTAGCGTGATGACATGTTTCACTATTCAGCTAGTGCAGCTCCACCTGAGACATGAATCATCCCTTTGTCCACAGTATACATGCTGTAGATGCTACCCTCCTGTTAGTCACTTAGTAATGGGTTTGATGTTTAGGATGATGGTTGCTGTATTGTAGTGTTTGTGTTCAAGAGATCTTTATTTGGCTTAATAATGGCCCCAAAGAGCAATAGTAATGAAGCAAAAGAGACATCAGGCATAAGTCATGGAGAGACAGATGAACTCTTGTACTGTGTTACAAAGCTGCAGAGAATATAGGATTTTAAAACAAGGTACCCTGTGTGTGTGTGCGTGTGTGTGTGTGTGTGTGTGTGTGTGTGTGTGTGTGTGTGTGTTTATGAAAGAGAGCAAGAGGAAGAGCGAGAGCGAGAGAGAGAAAGAGATTTGGTATTATCTGTAGTTTCAGGCATCCACTTGGGATCTTGAAATCTATCCCCCATCCATAAGGCAGGGACTACAGTACATTGTTTAAAAATATACTTTTCTGCCTCAATGTCTTATATTTAAAAATACTTATTTGCTCATTTTCAATCTTACAACATTTAGCAGTTTTCTTGGTTCTAGGAAAAACTACTTCTTTCTTATAAAAAAATACATGAAAGGGGGTGTTTTATAACCCACCCAGATAACCTATTATTAAAAATAACAGCAAATGTTGCAACTTATCTTCTTTTAGCTATAGTGATGTTGAATTAGTATAAGTCTCATTCCAAGTGTATGGGGACTCTGCTTTTAAAATTTGGCTTCCCTGAAGTTCAAGGATAGCTTGGGTTGGACACATGACTTTCAGAAATTGTTTTTCTCCTTTATGGTTGAGAGCCTTTATGGTGGGAGAGCCATAGACGATCCCTTCTGGTTCAACCAAGAACCAAGTATTGAGGGACCTATCAAAAACTTAATAATTCTTTCATAAAATAGTTACTATTTACAATTTTTTGCAGTACACCTTCATTCATTAATTTTTCATTCAAACAAATACTTTGTTCAGAGCTTGTGATGTACTTGTTTGTGCTAGGTGGCAGGCATAGCAATGTGAACTGCATCTTCATGAAGAATATCCAACTGGAAAAGAAGAGGAAGGATAGAGGAAACATCATGTGCAAAAGGGAAAAGCTGGCGTGTGGGGGGCACCCACTAGTTCAAAGCAAGGGATGGGAGTGAGAGTAGGAGGAGGGTTGAGGTCAGATGGTGACAAGTCTTGGGTGGTACACTCCGGAGTTCAGACTTTACCCCAAGGGCCATAGAGAGAAGCTGAAAGCAGAACGCAGGCAGGAGATACGTTTGAACTGTTTTAGAAAGATTGCTCCAGTTATCCCATGATGGGGAAATTGGAAACTTTAGGGAGAGCGAATGGTGTTGGGTGATAGTTCAGGCAAGAAATTGTATGGGTCAGCCTCTCATGAACTACCCTAGCACCTTTAATAAACAAAAGATTCTGAGAATGGTCCTTAAGAGTATAGCGCCTAAGTATTCCAAATTTATCCTGCAACATCTGTATGGTTTTATTGACCAGCTTTCTGATTATCTAATTACTCCGTGGAGATGTTAGCATGAGAAGAAAAATTAACTTTACACTTTAGTAGCATCTGGAGTGTTTAAGCTGAATCTTTCCTCCCTCTGAGACAGTTTTTTTTTTTTTTTTTTTCTCGTTAGAGCCCTGTGGACTAGGGAGTCAACCTGGGTCAGATGTTCTGAGATTGGTTATTTCAAAAAATGTACTCTACATAATTATAGTAGCAACTGGTAAATACTTACTGTCCCCTTGCTGAGCCCTATCCCCAAGATAGGATTGATAAGATTTCTTAAAATAATAAACACCAGGACTTTATAGCCTAGACCCTTGATTATTTACTATATGAGTAGGATTGGTGAAAAGAGCTGGTAACACAAGTTTCCTCACTCATTACTCTTCTTTTGTGCTATAGATGTCAGCACTAATAGGTAGAAACAACATATTAAATATCAACACATGAAAAGGAGATCTTATTGAGGTGTCTCTTCTGTTTGGTTTAGAATAATCTTTGTGGTTGAAATAAAGACCTGTGCTCATGTACGCGTACAAAAGGTTGTTGTAGTGATTGCTATGGCATGTTCAACAAACTCCCTGCCTACCTTCACTCCTCTTCCTCAATCAACATACTCTACATTCTAGAGGATTCCATCTAATTAGTAAGCTTCTAGAGAACATTGTCCTTCTGTTTAGGACCTTTTATTTCTTTCCTAGCCAGACCAAGCTGCAGTGATAAGCAACCCGACAAATCTCAGTGTCTCAAAAGAAGATTTTTTTTTTCTTCATTCACACAAGCTCTGATGGTGGCTCTCCTGCATTCTTGGCTTATTTCAGTAACCATTGAGTGGTGCTACCATTCTATCATGTGACCTCAAAGATTTGTAGGGCAAGAGGAGTGACAGAGTCACCCTGTTCTTGAGTGACTCATGCCCTCTCACTCAATGTCCTTTAGCCAGAAGTACAGTCCTGCATTACTTAATGACCAGGCATGTTCTAAGAAATGCATCGTTGGGTGATTTTGTGGTTGTGTGAATGTCACATAGTGTGCTTAAACTAAGCTGTGCCGTCAGTAGACTATTCAATCTTATGGAACTCCAGTGTCTTGTATGTGGCCTGTTGTTGACTGCAACTTCATTCTGCAGCAAATCATTGGAGCTACATGGCTTGGATCTAATTGTCAGGAAGCCTGAGAAGTGTAAGGAAACACATATGATATTAGTAACTTTGTGCCACAGTTACTAATAATGAATTCATGATTGCCAAATAAATTGACAAGTGATTAAGGCAGACGATTTTGCTTTTAATAGAAAGGCCATCAACTTTTAAAATTTAACTTTTCTTACTTTCATCTTGGACAGACTTGTTAACATAACAAGTGGATGTGCGAGAGGGCCCACTAAGCCAGCATGAATCAAGAAGAACTCGCTGTCTTTTCTTAAGTCTTGCTGGTTCTGTTCCTGTTGAGCAATGGCATCGCCAAGTAAAAAACCTGGGCTCCTCCTTCTTCATGGCACATTGTACATGGGTCCATTAAGCCCTGAGCATTCTGCTGTAAATAGCCTTAAATACCTCCCACCTTTTCCCTTCAGCTGCTGCTGTTTCTTATACCTGGGAAACCCAGTTTCTAGGACATGTTTAAGGCAGATGTCAAGAGAACTTTGTTGCAAAAACTCCCAGGCATAATCGTTGCTTTTGCCTCTAACAAAATTCGGTGCTTTTTTTTTTTTTGGTGCTGTGGATTGAACCCAGGGGCATTCTGTCTTCAATCTACACCTCCAGCTCTTTTTAGTTTTTTATTTTGAAACAGGATCTCATTAAGTTGCTGAGGGCCTCACAAAGATGCAGAGGATGGCCTTGAACCTGCAATCCTCCTGTCTCAGCCTCCCAAGTATTGGGATTTCAAATACGTGCCGCCACACTCAGCAAATTCAGTGTTTTTATAGCTCTCATTGTTACAAAAGGAGGGGAGTAGCCTATAGTGGTTGTACAGAGGCTTAGTTGATTGAAAAAGAACATTTTCTTTATGTTAAAAAGGCTGATGGAGCCAGGCATGATGGTGCATGCCTGTAATCCCAGTACTTGGAAAACTGAGACAGGAGGACTGCAGGTTGAAGGCCAGATTCAACAACTTAGCAAGATGAAATCGCTAACACCACAGGTCTTAGAACTATCCCCATCATTAGGTGATGCATAACTGTCAATGAAAATTATTTGAATTATTATCTTTGCTCATTATGATGTATTTTAATTTTCTATCATATTGTATTATTAGTATTTGCCATTTGAGACTCACTAAACTGACTTCAGTACCCGCTAATGCTGTGATGATCAATCTTGGTGACAGACAGAAGTCATCTGGAAAGCTTTTAAATGTCTAGTGCCCAGGCTCTATCATAGAGCAGTGAAAGCAGAATTTCTAGGAGTGGGAACTCACAAGCATCCTCAAATGAAGGCCTCCCGAATCTTCTTGGCTCCTCGAAGCTTCTTCTTGCCAGCCTCAACCCTGAAATCTGGGCCGAGTTTGACTATAGCAAGCGGCTTATAGTTTTGCACTTATACATGTTTGTCTTAGACTGTGCAGTCCTGGAGGGCAAGAGACAGTCACTCAGCATTGTGTCCCTAGCACTCAGCACTCGGAGGCCTCTTTGTGAAGACGAGTTGAGAGCTAAGCACATGTGTGAAGCTGAAAATATGCTATGTACTTCTGCTTCTTGAAGCCATCGCCTTCTTTGGCCTCCTGGTTCTTTTTCTTCTGTCCTTACTGTCGTCTTCTTCCTGTGCTGGTTTTATTTCTCCTTCACTGGCCCTTCTTCCCATTGCTGATATAGCAAGATAATCCTGTACTCTGCCCTCAACCCTCTCCCCACTCCATACCTCTCTGGTGACCTCTTCCCTGCATGCACCTTCCACTCTTTCCCGACTGCTGAGTGCCTCCAAATCCTCACCTCCAACTCCTACCTGGCTATGAATTCCAGACTTTTTTTGCATGTGCTTTTGGTACAGCATCAAGGTGGAGAGCTTGGCTTGAGTGCTAGAGGCTGCAGAAATGCTGTCAACCACGGTCTCTTCATATTACTCTTCAAATTACTTTGTTTTTCTGCATTGGTGAATTCTGGTTGATGATAACACCCAATTTGTATGGTTGTTTTGAGGATTCAATGAAACAGCATATATAAAACTGATAGCACAGTGACTGGCTGGCATAGAGTAGGTGCTCAATAATTTTTTGATACTATTGTTAGACATTCCCATCGATGAGCCTGCAGCTGTAAACTACCCAAACCCAAACTCAGTATCAGCCCTGTCACATCTCTATCTGTTTCCAAACCTCCTGACCTCCTCCACAGGTAATGCTGGAATTGGTGGGATCTTGGCTGACACATGTAATTTGGGGCTGGGAAAGATCTTTGGGGGGACCGTTGGTATGTGCACAGCCTCCAGCATCTCTCGACCAAGTGGTTATGCCTGCCCGCCTCTTCACCACAATCGCTCTCTAACACACACTCTAAGTGGTCTGCTCTTGCAGAGAGATTTTTGTAAAATGCCAAGCAAATCTGACCATTTCCCTTATAACCTCCCTCACTTCCCTTGTTAGATCTTTTGATGAGGGGATGAAGTTCTGAACCAGCCATGTGGCCAGCCAAGGCTTTCAGATTTGGTTTTTGGACTAGGTATTCATTTTCCCATTATGTTCCTGCTTCTTGCCCTTGGTACCTGCTGTGCCTCCTCTTGAAATGCCCTTCCCTGTTCCCCATCTCCAGAGCTTGTTTTGTTCTGTCTACAGCTCACTGTCCACTCAGAACACTAGAACACTCAGGAGCTTGCTTACTCCCCTTGTGCTTCTCATTCTTTCACCCACTTCCCCAGCTGTTGAGCTCACTGATAGCAGGCAGCATGATTAAAATTTTATTTTATTTGAACTTGGGGCATTCTACCTCTGAGCTACAACCCCTTGAGTCTTCTGCTGGTCCCCTTGCATTTGGCTGGCAGATGGGGAAAGAGAATCACTCAGGAGGTCTTCTTCTTGGCCAGCCTGGCCATGGCAGCACACCCCTTCCCAGACCATTAACCGAGCTCAGTCCCATGGCCACAAACACTGCCAAGGACTCAAAGGCAAGTGACCCAGCTGCATGTCCAGGGGGAACAGGCTTTGGTGACCATCCAGCAGTGTCTGCCACAGTGAGATGCCAGAGCCAAGCAGGGTCTTGTCTGTCTGCGGCAGGTCCAGAGGGAAGGAATCACACTGATATGTTGTTTTGGCTTTACAGTCAAGCACATGTGATCAAAACATAAACAACTGCCTTGAAGTCATTGAACAAGTTGCCAAAGTGCAGGGACAGCTCTTTGGAATCCTCACCCAAACAGCCCAAGAAGGTGAGAGTGGCCTGTGCCTCCCCTCCCCCGTCTCCGTCTTTGTCTCCCTGCTCCTTGTACTTTCTTGTGTTTTCTCGCTGACCTATGTGTGCATTTTCTTAGGAGGACATAGTGATGGTGTAGAAGCAATCAAGTCACGCCTTTTGCCTTGGCTGGAGGCTGCTTTTACTTCTACTTCCTTGGGGAAACCGACTGACAGCAAGGTCCCCTCTATACAGGTAGGGATGCTAAATGATGGCTCTAGACTTCCTGAAACACTGTCGTAAACTTGAAACTTCGGAGATAAGAGGGAAACTTAGCAACGACTATCATAACTTAAGATTGATATCGGAAGTTTCCATGGGACAGTGTCAATTTTCAAACAGTTGGAGAACTGGATAGAGAACGCATACCTTGCTTAAGGCATCACCATCATTAATATCTGGGTAAATAAAAGATCAGTATAGTAGTCTGTTTTCCATTGCCATAACAAAATACCTGAGGCTGGAATATATAAAGAAAAGAGGTTTATTTAGTTCAGAGTTTTGAAGACTGAGAGTCCAAACAGCATGGTGCTGGCTCTAGTGGGGACCTCATGGGGGATGGTATCACAATGGTGGGATCATGTCCAGTAGGGAGGGCTCATATGGAGAGACAGAAAGCTGGAGCAGGGGAGGGGCCAAGCTGGCTCTTTTATAACAACTCATTCTGAGAACTAACCAAGGTCCCATCAGAAACACATTCATTCCTTCTGAAAGCAGCACCCTGAATGACCTGAATGTCACCAAAGGGTCCACAGTACCTCTCACCTTGTCACACTGGTTTCTGGTTTCCCTCCCTCTGAATGAATTTTGCCTGCTCTAGAACTTCATGTGTTCTCTTGTGCCTGACTTCTTTTGCCCAGCACAGTGTTTTTTGCAACCCATCCATGTTGTTCTGTGTATTCAGATTTTTTTATTTGTTTGTGTATCTTTTCAGGACACATTCGACAGGGAGAGGCATAAAGACAGTAGCATTCGGGATCGGGACCTCCAACAATTAGATTCTGACTTGAACGCCACCCGTAATCAACTCAACCAGGTTAAAGACGAGTAAGAGGAATACAAGTTACCTTTTTCCAAAAAGAAATTTAACTATGGTTTAATTTAAAGCAGAATAATGGCTCATATAAAATGTAGCCATCTATAAGTAAGTAACATGGGGTGTGTGTGCGTGCAAGTTGGGAGTCAGTGTCTTTCAGTCTGGGGACAGGATACCTCTACATTCTATGACTCCTGGTTCCATCTGGAGAGCTCCTCCTCCTCCTCCTCCTCCTCCTCCTCCTCCTCCATACACTTATCGTCAGTTTATAATTATAAAAAAAGGAAAGACTAGATGAGACTCTATCCTTTGGGAGGAAAGTTTTAAAACAGATGCAGAAAGGGAAGCCTAAAGAGGAGGAAAGATCAAGTGAGAGGAAAATTAAGAGAAAAAAGTAAGATGAAGCAGATTGCAATGACTGTACTCTTTTAGAGGCCTATTTACACCTAACCGAGAAAGAGTTTTTTAAAAAAAAAAGAAAATTTCAAGATTTTGGAATAACTACTAGGTATAACAATGTATTTAAAAAGTTAAGCAATGCCAGGCAACAACAAATATCAAATCTATGCTCTGGATAGAAGGTAGCAAGCTTAGGGAATTGCCGCAAAGAAAACTGCAGACTTTGTGTACTTGAGGAAGACAGACAAGTATGTGTACAACTGTATTCAACATTCTGTTTTAGTCCACTTTTCCATTGCTGTGACCAACATATTTGACACAAACAACAGAGGAGGAAAGGTTTATTTGGACGTATACTTTCAGAGGTACAGTCCAAGGCAGACATCACGTGGACTTCGATGTGTGGCAGAGGACAACAGCTCATCTCTTGGAAGCCAGAAAGCAGGAAGAGGGACAGAAATTGACCAGGGACAGATACAGTGTCCACGCTCAGAGTGACTCCTCTCCTCCAGTCATGCCCCACCTCAGTTGCCACCCAGTAAATCCATCAAGTTATCCACTAATCAGATTAGAGCCCTGGTTCAATAATCTCACCTCAATATTGTTGCATTGGGGACATTCCTACTCTGCCGGTGCTATAGGGGAGGTGTTTTGGGTCTTGTATTTCTTTCTCTCTCAGTCTTGCTGGCCTTGCTTCCACCTGGACACTGGTGTCTTGTGCTGATGGGTCCTGGGTTGTGCCTTGTCTGGTTAGGTTTCCTGGGACCATGGCTGGCAGCTGCTGCAGGTGATAAGGACCACTCCACTTGTCCCTAGTTGTGAGGTAGGGATTCAAGACTTGGCTGGTTCTTGATGTCAGTCAGCACTGATAAGGGCCAGGATTTCCCATTTCTCTTTGTTTTTTTTTTTTTTTTTCAGTGGCTCTGATGTTACCCATAAGAGGCACAAGTGACCAAGAAACTTTGTGAATCCACATTTAAAAACAAAACATAAATTAAGCCCAAACAAAAACCCTTTTTATTTGGAAATTATTTCAAACACAGAACATTTGTAAGTAGAGTGCTAAGAACATCCATATACTCTCTACTATACCTTTTGACCTATTTGCTTTATCATTTATGTGTGTGCATTCTCTATATACACACTTTTCCCCCCTTCCATAACCATTTGAATGTTGTGTACATCAAGGTGCTTGCTTCTTTTCCCTGGATCTCCTAGTTTTGTGTTAACCCACCTTGAGTCTAACTCTATTTTTATTTAAGGTACCTCAAATGATGGAGTTTGTCCCCCAGGTTCCATGATAGCCTGCTCCCTCTTCTCTCTCTTACTCTGCCTGCGTGTCTCTTAAGGCAAGGTGCTGCTCTCTGTGGAATGAGTGTTCCACCCAGGGGGACTCCCCATGTCCAACTTCCCAGAGACTAGTAGGATTCTAACTTAGTTCCAAAGATGCAAATTCCAATGATATAGGGCTAATGGGAACAGGTCTGTCCAGGTTTCATGAAACCCCAGACAAGAGAAGACTGCTAGGTTATATGTCTGGGCTCTGGTTATGGGTCTTGTTTTCCTCATCTCCTGTGTCCAATCTACTAGAATATCAGGTGGAATCTACTTCCAAAGCATCTCTCACACTTGTGTCTTCCTTTCTGTTCCATCTCCACTTGCTTGAAACAGTTACTTTCCAGTCAACTTCCCTAATACGCTCTTGTTCAGTCTTTTTGCCACATAGTAAATAATATATGTATATTTAGTAAATAATATATATATATATATATATATTTATTTAAAGTATTTCTTATTGTGTCCAGTCACTCCTGGACTTGAAAGCTATTAATTTCTTCCATTATACTTAGAAAAAAGTTCTTGATTCCTTACCAGGTGCTCAGTGCCCTGTTTGATCTGGCCCTGCCTCTGCTCCACCCCCATTTCCTGCTAGTCTCCTGGACCTAGTCACCTAGTCACTATCCACTTTTTCAGCTTGAGGCCTTTGTGTGTGTTCTTTCATTGGCCTGAAAGAACCTTTTAGTCTGCCACTAGCTCTTCGCATGTCTGGCTCTTCATTATGCTTCAGGTCTCTGCTTGAATGTGACTCGCGGAATCAGTCTGTGACCATCCTTCGTTGACAAGTCTTCTCACCTTCCTTTAATTCTCTTTCAATGATATTCTTTTTTATACCAGCACATACCAGAACTAGAATGTTAATGGGCCTGCTTATGCATTTATGGTCTGTCTCCCCCACCCAGTTGGAAGATCTGAAAGGTTGTCTGACCTTGCCATTTTGACAGCCCTGTGTCTATAGTACTGAACATCCGATCTGGCCCTTATCAATAATTAACTTATCAACAATTTGCTCAATGATTGAATAAACCCATAACAAGACATTGTTAAAAATATGTTAATCTGATTGAAACAATTCTTGGCATATGAATGCACTCTCCCTTCTCTCTGTATGTGATTCAGGCATGTGAAATTAGTTCATGTATTTGCTTGTATATGTATGTACTCACAAATTTATACTGAGAGGAAAAAAAAAAACCTCCTTTATCTGTGTTTTTACTTTCCTCCTTTCTTGGTTCATTTTCTTGGCTTCTTTTCATTTTTTGTAGTTTTCTCTTTTTAAAACCTGTAATATATTCACATTTGAATTAAATCACACCAATTTCCTTTCAACCTCCAATAGCCAGATTGTGAACTTTAGACATTTCATTCATTCATTCATTCATTCATGCATTCATTTTTAATTTATAAAATCTGTGGAAAAGTCACTGTTTTAGGTGCTAGGGGGTAGAGATAATTTTTTTTTTTCCTCAAGCTACTTACACTGTGACTATAATGAGATAAAAGTGAATGGAGCTCAGGAGAAGGGGAAACACACAGTGCTAGAGAGTAGAGAGCCAGGGCAGCATGTGGGATGGTGGGGGAAGAGGTATGGGAATGAGTTTGGGGGGAATATCTGGCTGGGGCCTGTAGGATTGATATTATCCCATTATTTCTCAGTCTGCTTCACTGTCCAGGTGAGGTCTGTGTTAGCTTCCTGTTGCTGTGACATAATACCTGAGTTAAACCACTTAAAAGGAAGGAAGACTTATTTTGGCTCGTGAGTTCAGAGGTTTCTGTCCATGGTCTCTTTGCCTTGTGCCTTTGGGCCTGTGATGAAGACCAACACATGGCAGGGAGACATGGTGAAGCAAAGCTACTCACATTATGGTGGCCGGAAGCAAAAAGAGAGAGAAAGGGTCCAAGGGTGCATCCCCAATGACCCACTTCCTCCAACTAGGTCCCACCTGCCAAGAATGTAATCAGCTGGGGATCAAGATGTGAGATTTGGGAGGACATTTAATATCAAAACATAGCAGGATCCCAGTGTTTTATCACCTACTCTTCCATCTAAACAAATTGCCCTTTCCTGGCCTCAGGGACTCCTGGGATGGAAGAGTCTGGATTTCTCGGGAGGCAGGTCAGAGAAGTCAGGAACCCTTTGTCAGCCCATGCTATCTCACTGAGAACCATTGCTTTTCATCCAGTGTCATCCACCCCACTCCCGTTTATTTTTCAATTTGTATGGCCCTAAAGAAAGAGTATGATTTTTATGATGATTGAAGAGAGGCATTGAAACTAATAATGACTGAGCTATGTTGGAAACCCAGGGAAATGGAGCTCTGTAAGTGGTAGAAGACATGAAACCTTTGGTAGGCAAGTGTGATTGTGAAGGACTTTTTTTTAAGGTGGAAAAATATATTTTTTATATTTAGGAAGTCTGGGAAAAATAAGGCAAATGCAGTCCCATAATGCAAAGTAATGAGAACAGGTATTGGTAGAAAAATGGAGATTTTATAGAGAGAGGCCACCTACGTACGGAATGGGTGTAATTAGAGTAGATGAAGTAGGAGGATGAGAAAGAGAAATTGAACAAGTTTCTTTGTCCTTTATTTTCTAGTAGTCATACTTATTACATAGTATTAAAAGTAGCTCTGCAATTTTTCTCGTTTGACATTTAGCAAAGATGTTAGCATATTTTTGCATACGAGTCCACCATAATGTTTGTAATATTATCTGATTGAGTGCAGATGTCTTATGATTTGATTTTGTTTATGTTAAATTTATGTCGTATGCCAAAAGTTCCTGAGAGAACCTCTGCCTTGATTTGGAAAGTCTGCCAGTTTTGAAAAATCTGTCTTTAGTTACTGATTTCTTTTATAGGCTTGCTGAAACTGGAAAGGCTCTTGAAGAAACCAAGAACAGATCTGCTATATCCCTTTTGGCTGCAGAGGAGGAAATAAATCAGCTAAAAAAGCAGTAAGAAAAAAATGATAGGATTATTGTAGCCTACTGATTAATCATTGAATTTAATTTTTTTGGTGCTCCATTTCAACATGAAAGAATCTGCTCATAATCAAAGATAAAAGGCAGCAATTTTTAATTAGTGTATTGTATATTTTTCTTACTACAAAAATATTACTTATATACCATAGATAAAGTACAACATATATAAAGAAAGTACAACATATATAAAGAAATCTAAAAAAATCCTCTTATAGCTCTAGTACCAGTCTAACTATTTTATATTTCTTCCAATCCTACAATAAAAATAGAGTGAAGATACAGAATAACATATATTAGTATAAAATTTTGGACTTTATCTTTTCATTTAACATATTTTTTCCTCTCTAAGAAAAAATATTGCAGAACTTATTTCCAATAGGTTCAACATTTTCTATCATTTGGGTATTTCCCTCATGTTGAATATTTTCAACATTGGAAATAACATTGGGATGATTTTATGGAAAGTCTGAGTTTAAATTTTAGATTATTTCCTAGATACTAATTTCTAGAAAGGACAATGAACACAGATCCTTTAAGTTTATGCCTTTTTTTGATATTAGTTTTGACTCCCTCAAAAATAGCAAGTTGGAAGTGTATTTTATACACACACACACACACACACACACACATATTTGATTGTTTTCACACATATTCCAATTGTTCTAATTTCTACAGGAACACCCATAAATCTTAACTTGGAACCGTGTTCTATTTTTCACTTCCATCTTGTCCCTCATCATTGTTTTAACCTTTTATTTCCTGTTTGGAACACTTTCTCAAATTCATTGATCCTTTTATTCATTGATTTCCCATAGTTGTGATTTTGCTCTCACCTGTTTCCAGTGCAACTTTTTCTAAATGTCAATGGAAGTGTTTCCTTTATTAATGTTCTCCCCTCACCCCCAGGACCACCTCCCTCACTCCACTGGGGTTTCTTCTCCATTATTTCCAGCCCTTCTTATATCCCAATTACTCATTCTTAGTTCTCTGCCACCTTCTGAATCTGACCTCTGACCTTTTCATCTCACACCATTGTCATTTCTTCACAGCAAAGTCTCTTACGACTTTTGCTTCTGTTTCATGGTGGCCATTCCTCTTTGGATCTTAACGAGGATGCCAATTTTTTTGTTTGTTTGTTTATGTATAACATTATTTTCATAGGTCCCCATTCTCAGCTAGTCTTGTGAATATCATTCAATTTCCACTGTAGCACCCCACCTGCCATTCCATCTGTTCAGAGAATTGAAGAGCCAATGGGAGTAAGAGAGCATTTCTGACCAGCTCTGCACTAGGTTTTGAAGGCCAAATGTGTTCAGAGTTTTGTAGTCCAGTGTAGAACAGTGTGGCTGTAAGTCCACTCTCCTTTCCCTAGAGGACCTACATGGGCATCCTTTTTTCTTGTTTTTTTTTTTTTTTTTTTAGGTACTTTTTCCCATGTAAGCAGCAGGTGTGGACTGGCACCCTGACCCTGACCCTTCTTTGCTAATTTGTGTTGCTCCCATGTATTTCCATCAGAGTTTTTCAATGCAGTAACGGCATACTGAGGAGCCTCTTATGTGAACCATGCCAATTATTCTTATTACCTTTCCTCCCTCCCTCCCTTCCCTTACCTCCCTACATCCCTCTCTTCCACTGCTGTTCAGGCTCAAATCTCTTCAAGCCCAGGAGGATGCCCGCCACAGGAGCACAGACAGGAGCTCAGACTCTAGACGGAGCTCGGTCAAACGGAGCTCAGACTATCGGGTCAAAGACCAGCGGAACTCAGACTTGATATCAGACTATGAGAAACAGGTCCAGAGCCTGAAGGATGAAATAGCTTCCCTGTCTTCTGAAAAAACTGCTCTCCAAGGAAGGTCTGACACATTCCCAAAGATCTTTTAAGTTCTTTTTTTTTTTTTTTTTTTTTTCTGAGTTAGTGGTAAACTCTCGGGCGGTGGTGCATGGGCTAGGGGGTAGGGTGGGAGATGAAACTAAAATTGACACTCTAAACCCAAACCCCAACAATCTGGGAAACTTTGACTTGTGGTGGGATGATTTTCTTGAACTGTACCCTTCTGGAGAGAGAAGCCACTCCTGAGTTGCCAGTATTTGGGCAATAATTTATATTGGCTTGAAACCAGGCTGGTGTGGGCTGGTGAGGCAGAAGGTGGTGTCCTTGTTGAAAGAATGTTCCATAATAAAAGAGTCCTTTCTTCTGAAGCCTAGGAGTCCTCTCTCTGGAGACGACTGCCCATTTTACTGTATGGTGTTTTCTTTTTCTATCTCACATGGTTGATGGCATGTGTAGGTTAAATGTTCTTGCGGAATCCCTTTATATGGTTGGGTGGATGTGGAGGCGGGTCATTAAGACAGTGTTAAGAGAAGCAGCATGCCCCTCTGGAATCCCTGCATTTTCTTTTTTCTTTTCACTCCAAGACCCATAACAGGCCCCAATTCAAGCTATTGGAACACTACTTCTGTCTGTCACAATTGCCTGAAATGTCATTGTAGTTTTTCATTTTGGGGACTCCCCTTATACTATTGTAGTGCTGTACTGGCTCCCAAGAACCTGTGCCTTTCTGCCACAGTGTTGTGTGTGTGTGTGTGTGTGTGTGTGTGTGTGTGTGTGTTATTTGCAACATGGTAATTGACAAATTGAACTATAAAGGAGGCCTCCTCTACCCCTTCAGCAAACCTGCCAATCAGCACACACCACACTGTTTTGACTACCTTTTGCAGCATAGCTTCTCCTGGAAAAATTCCTTTATAGGGGGCCCATTTCCTGGCCCAGCTAGTCTGATACTTCACTGCATACTGGTAGCCATCCTTATGGTACCACATGGCTCCCATGCTATGCCTGTGTAGTGTTAGCGCTCCGAAGCAGGGGAAGAAACACCAAAGTCTGGCTTCTCTAACTCTGGCTCTTGCTGGCTGTGTTCCTCCAGGACAGTCCTGTTAGTTTTTCAGAGGTTCAATCCCTCATTTGTAGAATGGTCAGCAAAGCTGGCCTCACGGGGTTGAAGAAAGGCTAAATTGAGGTAGTACACCAATGCATGTGCTTTATGAAGTCTAGCTCACTGTGTGGGCATGGGAATTGTTTCTTGCACAAGGATGAATGTGAGGCTTCCAGAGACAAACACCTCATCACAGGCTGAATGGGGAGGTCATCTCAGGTAGCTGCTTGCCCTGCCTCAGAGGGTCTGGGCTCCCATGTCCTTTGCAGTTAAGAACTAGATGTCAAGCTGGGCATGGTGGTGCATGCCTGTAACCCAGGTACTTGGGAGGCTTGAGACAGGATAGCAGGTTTGAGTCAAGTCTCAGCAATTTAGTGAGGCCCTCAGCAACTTAGCAAGACCCTATTTCAAAACAAAAACTAAAAAGGGCCAGGGTGTAGCTTGGAGGTAGAATGTCCCTGGGTTCAATCCCCAGTACTAAAAAAAAAAAAAAAAAAGGTCTTTTTTTGTTTGTTTTTGTTTTTAATTTAAACCAAGTTGGGCACAGTGGTGCATGCCCGTAATCTCAGTACTTGGGAGGCAGATTCAGGAGAATCACAGGTTCCAGGGCAGCCTTAGCAATGTAGCAACTTCAGCGAGTCTCTTTAGGGATGAACTTTCTTCAAAATAAAAAATAAAATGAGTTGAGGGTGTAGCTTGGAGGTAAAATGCCCCTGGGTTCAATTCCCACTACCAAATATAAAAAATAAAAAAGAAGGGTGAGAGGTCAGAAAGAGCAGGGAGCGGAACGGAAATGGTCCCTGGCTGATGCTTGCTCACCCGCAGGTCAACCAGGAGCCGGTCTCCTAGCCCCGGCGATCGCAGCCAAAGCCGCGGCCGCAGTCACAGCCGCAGCCGCAGCCACAGCGAAACCCACAGCCACAGCCACAGCCGCTGCCACAGCGACAGCCACGCCCGCATCCGCAGTCGCAGCCGCAGCCACAGCTGCAGCCGCAGCCGGAGCAGGTCTGCCAGCCCCTCCACTGCAATCGCCAAGATCAGAAGCCCGTCCCCGAACCGCGCTAAGATGTCCAGCGTGGCGCGCAAGGCCGCCCTCCTGTCCCGGTTCAGCGACGCCTACTCGCAGGCCCGCCTGGACGCGCAGTGCATGCTGCGGCGCTGCATTGACAAGGCTGAGACCGTGCAGCGGATCATCTACATCGCCACCGTGGTACGACACGCACCCTGGCCCGCAGGGACAGTGGGGGAAACAGGCGTACAACTTCGGGTGACCGCTGGATCCTGAGGTTGCGGAGTTGGGGGATTCCCCCCGCTCCCCAGCTGTCCCCTCCCTCCCTTTCTTCCTCCCCTCCTATCTGCTCTCTTTCCTTATAAATATTTGTGGGCAAATTGCTTTTCACAGCCAATACCTATGTTAATATTTATATTAACCAGACGTTTGTTGAAGAGGTATCCATGAATGCCGGCCTATCTCCAATGTGTACATGCTAAGTTGATGTGAAGGTGCCTTTGTCTAATGTGGGCCTATAAACACGCCAGAGATAGATTACCACACGTGGCTGGCTCCCTCTTGATTGGTTTCCTGTAAGTCTTAGAAAAATCAAAGGCTGTAGTTGTGCCAACTCTTCTGTTTATTTAACAAAGGGTAGTTACTCAAACTGCCAATATGCCAGCTATTTGAGTATGGCAAATAAATATATACAAGCACAGTATTTCGTTTTCAAAGCAAATACAATCGTTCTGTGGGTGAGTGCCATGTTGAGATACTACAGTCCATTATGAGAATGATTAAATATAAGTTACAAAACAAAATGTTATTATGATAGCAGAATAATCAGAAATCTTGTGGCTATTCACTTACACCAGAGGTCGGCAAGCTATAATGTGGACCATTTCTGGACCTGGCATGTATTTCTAAGAGGAATAGTGCCTAAGAGCTAAGAATGCAAGAATGGTTTTACATTCTTAAAGGGTTGTAAGAAACAAAAACAGAAACTAAACAAAAAAACAAACAAGTATATGACAGAGACTGTGTGTTGCTTGCAAAGCCTAAAATACTTACTATTTGGTTCTTTATACCACAAATTTTGCTGACCCTGCTTATATAAAGAAGAACCACTTTCTGAACTGGTTATAGGTGTGTAAGAACAGAGGCCATGTTTTTCTTACACAACTGAGTTTCCCCAGGACCTACTCTATAAAAGGTATTTGATAAATATTTATTGAGTTGGTATATGCTAGGAAATATGCCTGATTTTGGTATGTGTTTATATATGAAATGAACACTGGATTGATAGTTTTCTCTGATTCCTTGGCTAGTAATACGACACTGCTTTAGACTCAGAGGATTTGTCTTTGGATCTCTGTACTGTCCTGCTTCTTGCACTCACAATGACCAGAACAGTGGTCAGTTGTCTTGATTAGTGAATGTGGACTGTCCTGTACATTTCAAAATTGAGAGATGTATTTTCTACCAGATTAAAATCACTTTTGACCAGCTGTGTTTCATCATCTGCAGACTCATGTGATGTTGCATTTTTTCCAATTCTTTCTAATTTCTTTTGTTGGTCCTGGTCACCCTCCTCCTCTTACCAGATACGTTTGCTGTGTTTTCACCTATAGGAGGCATTCCATGTAGCTAAAATGGCTTTCAGACACTTCAAGATCCGGGTGAGGAAGACCTTGACACCATCTTATGCGGGGTCGAATGACTTTGAAACTGCTGTCTCGGACTATATCGTTTGTCATCTTGATCTCTATGACTCTCAAAGCAGTGTTAATGTAAGTGTTGGGTCTCTGATGACAACTGTTTGTGGCTGAGTGTGTTTATGGGGAATACAGATGCTTCAGAGTCCACCCAGCATTTAATATTTCTTCTAGGTAGTGCAGTCAATTTACCTTGCAGTACTAGTCATTGTTGGCTAGTTCTTTCTTAGACATTTATGGGGGAAAATGTCCTGAGCTCTAGTGTTTTATTCTTTAGATTTGTCCTTAAGATTATATAAAATGTCATAGTTCTTAAGTGCAAGGACTCTTGGGAAGTAGTGTGAATTTGTTTGCAGTAGGACTGCCACTTGAGTGCCATGTGACCTTCCACATTTACTCAACCTCTCCCGGCTTTGGTTTTCTAATCTTTAAGTGGGAATAAGAATGGTCATTAGTAGGAAGAGTTACTGAGAGGATTGAATAAAAAAAAAGTGGGCCATTTGCTTGACAGGAGACTCGGTACACAATAAATATTCAATAAAAGCAAGCTATTAGCTGGGTATGGTGGCCCATGCCTGTAACCCCAGTACTTGGGAGGCTGAAACAGGAGAATCACAGGTTTGAGGCTAGTGAGACCTTGTTTTGAAACAAGAAAAATTTTTTAAAAGGGCTGGGGGGTGAAGCTTGGAGGTAGAATGTCTCTGGCTTCAATTCCCAGCACCAAACAACAATAACAAAACAAATAAACAAAAAGCAAGTTATTTTAGTAATTCTTATGGATTAGTTACAAGTCAGAGTTTTGTGTTGGCACTTTACACATACAGAATAGGAAAATAATAACAACAACAACAAAAAGCCATGGATTTAGTTTTTTAGCCTTCAACATGTTATTTGTGCCCTGGATCATCTTTCCTCCTTCCTTATTGATGAGTGACAAGGTCCTTCTCCTTGCAGCCCATACATGAGTTTTCCGGCTCATTTTCATGCCCACATTCTTCCCATCTCCCATCGGGCTTACCTGAAGTCAGAGTCCTCAGGGCGTCGGTGTCTCCTCACAGGTCAGCAGCCAGCTGATGCTATCTTCTGTTTTTCAGGATGTAATTCGTGCCATGAATGTCAACCCCAAGATCTCGTTCCCTCCTGAAGTTGACTTTTGCCTCCTCAGCGAGTTCATCCAGGAGATTTGCTGCATCGCCTTCGCAATGCAGTCTCTGGAGCCGCCCCTTGATATTGCATTTGGGGCCGATGGAGAAGTTTTTAATGACACCAAGTAAGAGATGCAGGAGTGGAAGCTAAGGGATTTCTTATTAAGGAACTTTCCTATCTCTGCTCCTTGGGAACAATGTAGGGGAAGGAGCTCGGGTAGGGAAATCAATAGACACTCCCCACTTTCTTTCCCTGTACCTCTCTATGCTCTGGGCTCCCTCCTGGGCTCATTATCTACTAAACACAATGACCATTTGGAGCCTGTTGGACATTTTAGAAGAAAGGTGCTCTATCACTACAAACATGTATTAACATGTGTGTATTAACATGTTAGTTACTGGAGATTGAACCCAGGGACATTCTGCCTCTGAGCTACACCCCCAGCCCTTTTGTATATTTTATTTTGAAACAGGATCTCGCTAAGTTGCTGAAGCTGTCCTTAAACTTGTGATCCTCTTGTCTCAGCCTCCCAAGTACTGGGATTACAGGCGTGTGTGTTACTTTTTATTGCACTATTTAGGCCAGGTTTCTCAAAGTATGATGTGTGGGTCACTTGCCTCAGAATCACTCAAGGTACTTGTGAAGCCTGCACATTCCTCTACCACGTTCCTCCACGTTTCATGCTCAGGGAGCTGCAGTTTAACAAGCACCCAGGTGTGTTATTTGCACACTTTTATTTGAGAATGGATGCTTTTGTCTAGGACCATTAGATTTCTACCAAGTTTTACATGGTAAATACTCCCTTTATAAACTAGAAGAAAAAAAAAAGAATTTATTGAGATTTGATGTGATCTTTGCTGCAGCTGGAGATTATCTGGGAGGAGGCTAAGCTAGTGATTAAAAAAGAATACAGGCTCTGGTTTCACACTGCCTAGGTTCAAATCCTGGCTACTTCCTGTTAACTGTGCAGTCTTGGGCATGCCACTTCATTTTTCTGTTCCTTCATTTCTTCCCTGTCAGAGGGGAAAATGATAATGCCTGCATTCTAGGCTTATAGATGGTTAGCTGAAATGACCCATACAAAGTACTCAGGATGCTTCCCAGCATTTACTGAATGCTCAGGAAAGAATAGCTCTGGGTCTTCATTGAAGTCATAGAGCCATGAGTAGGGCTACCAGGATCTTAGCAAGCTTGTGGATAAGGGAGGCCACATACCATCCCCCTTTATTCCTTTTTCCTTTGGAGGAAGAGACACCCATTTTGGTTTATAGAATCTGCTGTCTTGCAGACCTCTGCCAGGCTTCTGGATGACACGCCTGTAACCAGTGGGACCTGCTGCTTTTTGTGCCAGGATGGTTGAGCAGTTGAAATTGTAGTTCCTAACGAAGACTGGCTTTGGTTCCACAGTCCCCTCTGCATCAGTGGGGTCCCCATCTGCAGATTCAACCAACCATGGAGAAAAAAATATTTGGGAAAAACCTTGGCGTCTATATTGAACACACATGCACTATTTTTGCTTGTTATTATTCCCTGAACAATACAGTATAATAACTGTTTATATAACATTTATGCTGTTTCATGTATCATAAGTAATCTAGAGATGACTTAAAATATACAGGAGTGTGTGGGTTGTATGCAAATATAACACCACGTTAATAAAGAACTTAGGCATCTGTAGAGTTTGTTACTACTGGGTGCCTGGAATCAGTCCCCTGTGGACACCAGGGTCCATTTCACTTCTAGGACATCACAGAACAAGTGGAGTCCTTTTTTCACCTGGCAGCTTTTCACACATTTGAAAAGATTACTCAATCCTCCTGCTCAGCTGGTGTGGAGGCATGTGCTTGTAATCCCAATACTTGAGAGGCTGAGACAGGAGGACGGCAGGTTCGAGGCCAGTTCTAAGACTTTGTTTCAAAATAAAAAACAAAAAGGAGTGTTCTCAGAGGTAGAACATCCCTGAATTCACTCCCAAGTACCGAGATTGAGAGAAGTTTGGAGACTTCTTGACAATAGATCTGTTTTTGTGGCCTGTGTTCCATGCTCTGCTGAAAATCCCCTTTAATGAAAGTGTCCACAATTAAATATAGGCCCCTGGTTTGAACTGACCAGCTGAGAGAGATGAACACCCTTTTTATTCTTATTCCTTATATATTCCGCTAACTTGCAGTCTTTTTTTTTTCTTTTCTTGTTTTTAGGCTTAATAATCTGTTGACTCATTTTGAGTATAATTAAAACCTGTTATATTTTTTCACTTATGTGGTGACTAAACCATGTTTCCTCTATTTGTGCAGCTAAATACTTTTCAGACTCAATTGCAGGACCTCATATGTATTAACACATTGAGCTTTTTTTTATACCATCTGTTTTTTTTTTTTTTTTTGCTGTCCAACCCCCGCCTTTGAGCATGTTTTCCCCCTTTTCATATGAGTCATTGACAAACATGCTGATATATCATAGGATTCAGAGAGACCTCAGCATCTTCATTCAGGTTCTCATTGATCCATTACTTACCCCTCTTTGGATATGATCACTGAACCAGTTTCTAATCCATCCACTAAAGCTGGTCATCCACCTGTGTTTAACTTTGTCCACAGAGACAGCATGAGAAATCTTATAAGAAGCCTTAGTTTGGCATGGTGGTGCATGCCTGTAATCCCAGTAGTTGGGAGGCTGAGACAGTAGGAACACAGGTTTCTGGCCAGCCTCAACAACTTAGCGAGGCCCTCCACAACTTAATGAGACCCTGTTACAAAACAAAAAATAAAATAAGGTATAAAATAGGGCTGAAGTTGTAGCTTGGAGATAGAACACTCCAGGATTCACTTCCCGTAACACAAGGAAAAAATAAAGAAAAGTCTTGTGGGACTTCATAGTCTCTGTCGCTAGCATTTTCCTGTGACTTGGTCTTGGTGAGCTCATGCCAGGTCCTCATGATCACTGGTTCCTATTCTAGAAGCTTACAACCACCTCTTTGATGACAGAGTCAGGATCCATATTTATCTAAGAATAATCAAAAGTATGAAGATTTACACTGAGGGCCCCCGTCAGGCCCTGATGTTACTTACCATCCCTCTCTTTGTTCTCTTGTATGTTCACGATAGGTATCGCCGCAGCTATGACTCGGATTTCACGGCTCCTTTGGTCTTTTATCACGTGTGGCCGGCTCTCATGGAGAATGACTGTGTCATTATGAAGGGAGAAGCTGTCACCAGGAGAGGGGCTTTTGTACGGTGGCCTTGCATTGTGAAAATTCATCCCCAGTGTTTGATTCACAAGTTCGAGAACATTTATAAACCCAAAGATTCTATAAAAGAAGTCGATATAAAGAGTTGTTTGATAAGATTTCATACAAAGGAGAAGAAGGAGAGGGCCTTGGGAAAGCCGCTTCTTTTCACTAATTCTCCCAGCAGTCTTTGTGATTCCCTGATAGCAATTTCTGTGTTGCTCTATTTATAACATGCAACTAGTCATATTTACCTCCTCCATCTTTGAGATGTCATGATTTTTTTTTAAGGGCAAGCCCCTTTGAAATCATCTTGGTGGAGGCTTTCTATAATCCTAAGCATACAAAAGTGGTTACATTTCAGGAAACTGCCTTTTTTTTTTTTTTAACTGATAATTCTTCCATTGTAGGAAACTGTGCCCTGTTTTTCTCTCCTTGGTATGATATTCAGGGAGGGGAAGGATAGAGAAAAAGATGGCTGGGGAAGTGGGGGTTGGGGGTTGGGGGTGGAGGAGCCAAGAGTTCTAGAAGGTTGCTTCCTATAGACACTGGCTATAGAACATGTTAAATAAATGAGCAGCCTTCCAAATGGAGTTGTAGGTATGTAAGTGTGTGTGTGTGTGTGTGTGTGTGTGTGTGTGTGTGTGTGTGTGTGTTGTAGTGTGCCTTTCCCAGACAGAGTTAATTCTGAAGGGCATCCCCTTAATCCAGAGCAAAGCCATCGTCTGGGTGGTCTCTGTTTCTGTTGTCTTTGAACTAGATAATAGGGGAAGGACTCATGGCCTTTTATAGTGGGGAGGGGGTGTAGTTTATATTCAGAGAACTTAGAAAAAGGGTTTTTGTAGCTTAAAAAAATCCCATTATAGTGAATAGTATCTCAATAAAATGTGTTCTGCTGTCAAAGTTGAACCCATCAACATTTTGTTTTGTTGATCTGACAACTACTCAGGCTCTGTAATGAGTGATCTCATAAAGCATGCTTCTTGCTCCTACAACAATCATTGCCTATTAAGAAACTGACCTGCAGTGCAATTTGGAAGGGAAGGAGAGAAAATAGCCGCTATTCATGTTCTTCATCGAACAGCAATTGCCTGTTAACTTCCTTCTTCTCTTCCATCAAGATATCACCAAGCTAGTCCTAAAACAAAATGACAATACCACAAAAGGTAGAACTTGGAAAAGAAAAGGGTTGAATGAATAGGAATTTTCAAGAAACATTTTACTTGTAAAATATCATTTTAACTAATGTTATTTTTAGCTTTATTGAGGTATTATTGAAACCCAGTAAAATAGTATGGGTGTAATGTATGCAATTTGATGAATTTGACAGCTAGCTTTCTTCTTATTTATTAATAAAGTGCAGTGGTGTTTTCATTCATCTCAGTCAATGATATTTATTTATTCAATAGTTATTTAAAACCCAAACACTGCACTTAGGTGCTAAGGGATTTAACAGTGAATAAAACAGCCACGAATCTTGGCCTGCATGTAGCTTATATTCTTTAAAGCTTGGAAACTCAAATGTGATTTCTATCAGCTTACTCATTAAAAAAAATCTATCAGTGCCAATAATCTGAATAACCCCAAGCTCACTATAATGGGATTTTATTTGAGAAATTACTTCCAAATACTGGGCAGCCATAGAAAGTGAAAGGAAGGTAGTTTGTACTGATGGCCAGTCATGGTCAAGTATACTCCTGTCAGCGATACCTCTCACTCAGCGGGACATGCATGCTGTTTTAAGCCTTATCAGCCTTTGCATACTCTTGACTATTTCTTTCTCTCTCTCTCGTTTTTTTCCCAGTGGAATTCGGTGCGGCCTGTGAGTCGATGTCGAAGCAGGAGTTTAAGTCCCATTTGTCCTCGTAGCCGCATTGGTGTAGGCATGGTACATATCTGTCTAATCATTTTTTACACCAAGCATCATATGGTCCATACTCTCTTTGCTTCAATAGTTGTCTGTAAAAGAGGTGATTAGAAATCTATAGGTAGAAAGGGAACCTGTTGCAAAAACACTGACTGCAGAGTGATTTTTATACTACTGAGGGATAGGACCTTGCCATTCTAGAAAGAAGGATGTAGGGCTTTTTCTTTTTTCTTTCTTTTTTTTTTTTTTTGGCCTTTTTAATTAGTACACAGAATCACAGACTTTCCTCCTTAGTAGTTTTGTTATCTTTGAATGAAATGGGCTCCTAGGAATCCAAGATTCTTTTGACCAGAGAATGGAATGCTTGTGTCACCTAATCTGGGCACAGGTTCCTGGTTCCTCTAACAGTTGCTGTGTGAATTTGAAAAAATTGCTCAAGTGGTCAATTTCAATATTTTATAAAGGGCATTGAGAGTATACATTTGTCCCCAACTTCAAAGCAGGAAAAATAAGATTAGTTTCTCTGTGTATTAGTTCTTGGAAGGATTACTAAATCTCCCATAAAGATAAAAAATAGCAGCAAAAACACTTCTGAAAACTATGGAGTAGCCTCCCTTAACACATCTCTGAGTTACCGCTCTCCATCTATTTAACAAATATTCGGTCAATGCCTTCTGAATACAGGGTGGACTAAGACATAAGGACATCAAATAGACTTAACCACTTTCTGTTCCTTCAAATAAAATTTCTTTAAATCTGTGTCCAACCTTGTATTATAAGAGAAGAGTGATGGAGAAGGAGAATCACATTTGGCAATGCTCCACTTCTCTGGAATTGTCTCTGCCAATGCAGCCGGAGCCCTTAAGTGGCAAAAACCTCCTTGGACAGAACAAAATAACCCTTGAATGAATGAGATCCACCTTTCTTTTTTGTTGTTGTTGGTTTTATTTATTTATTTATTTATTTGTGGTATTGGGGCTACTTGAGGATTTTAATATAACTTGATTATTCACATTTTATGAATAAGTATTTACAATAGGTAAAAGTGAACGGATAGTACATTTGGTGGACTAAGGGATAAGAAGAATTCTTGGGAGTATTATACTGAGAGAATCCTAGTTCTCCCCATCCCAAGGGGAGATGGCATGCCAGAGGAGAGTCACATTAGATACCTCTCATGTTACCACCCACTTTAACTCTGTACTCTCACTATCCATTTTATCCACACACTATCCTCTATGATGAGCCCTAGATGTGTCTGGACATCCTCTCTGTTTCTCATTTTGTGCTCAGGTAGAATAAAGTAGTTTAAATGTCAGACAAGGAAATAAAATATAAAATGTATTCTCAAAGGTGAAGCTGCCACCCACTTGCCTTCTCTTTCCACCACCCTCTCCTTGCAACACAGCTGGGTACACCTGCAAGATAAAACAGAGAGAGTTTTGGTCAGTCTGGCATTTTGGCTTAGCTCAGCTCTTGATCCATCCAGAACAGATTCCGTCTTCGTTTGCATCCATTCATCTAAAGTGTTTGGGAGCTCGGGGCAGGAGCGATGCTTGCAGCAACAGCAGCAGCTCAGAGTCGTCATGTGGCAGCTTCTGCTTAAAGAAAGTAAAGTTGAAATATGAAAAACTATTCTTTTCTGGCTGCTCTGTGACCTTCCTTAATCGGGCAGGGTTTTGGACACATGAGATATTTCATTAAAAGATCTGCCAGAGATTACATTGTTATTTTAGCTTTTGTCAGCTAATTATTATTAATATTATTATTTTCTGAAAAGCATTGAGTTCCATATGGCTGCTCTTAGGCTGCAGAACCCAGCTTTTAATTATTAAGATAATTTAAACCAATTTGAGTGTCCATTTACTTCAGAAAGCATAAAGGAATCACAGTGGTGAGCCTTAAAAGGGAAAATCACAGTTCTAAAGTGCTTCAGAGCAACTCATTAGCTACTTTTAGGGAAGAAAGCATGTCAAAAGGATTTATCTTTTGAACTCCATCTACTGTATAGTTGACATTACACATTTCTATTTTCCAGGTATCTCGAAGTCGCAGTCCTTCTCCAATAAGATGTGCATTACCAAGTAAGTGGGATAGTTAAGATGGGTCAAGTTTCCTGCTTTTCAATACTTTTTCTAGTACTCAGCACTGTGCAGCAAGATGAATGTCTGGCTTCTCAGAGAGCCATCTCACACCATTCGTTTCTGGAGCTTCCTGCTGATGGTATTCACATGGGTCCCGTGGGTTATGAAGCAGCATCTTAAAATTGAGAGTTTTAATTGCTGTAAACCTAGACTAAGCACTCTTTTTCTATTTAGGTACTTGCAAAGGAAAAGTTTAGAAAGTGACCATAACAATGAACTCTGCTTTTTCTCTCCAGGGTATTAAAGTCACCAGACATGACCCTTTGCCACCGCCTATGGTGGCAGCCAGTTTCCCCAGTGCCTGATCTCCTGACTCATCTGCCTCCGACCTCACTTAACATGATGTGAAAAGGCAATTCTGTGTATCACTCCACACAGAGAGTTAAATGTTTTGGCTTAGCGCATTTGTAACTTTAGATATATTGCATTTTATTTTATTTTATAGACACGATTCCATTACTTTCATAAAAAAACGATTGCATAGGCATTAGGATCATATTCATTTGAAGCATAGTCCATGGCAAAGGTTCAGGATTTCTACCTGGAAATTCTAGGCTCTTTTATAGCAACTGTATGAACAAAAGTAGAAAGTCTTTACCATGCTAAGTCCACCAGAGAGGGCGAGCCATTTTAGTTTACAGATTGATCATAAATACAACGATTGTTAGAAGCAGCTTTTAACCTGAAACCAAAATTGGGTGTTTTAATAGCCTTTTAAGGTTTGGAAGAGAACCCCCATCTCACGTTGGGGAATTCATATCAGTAGCAGTGGCTTCCGACTAAGTGTAGACGATAATTTAAAAGAGTACAGTTAGTAGACTCACTTCTCTGTTCTTACCTGGAGAGTTCCTAGTTTGGTTTGGCGGAGTACTGACTGTGGAAGCTACTTAGTTGAGAAAATTTCCTTGCTTCATAAATGCAGAGCAGTGATTTGAGTAGAAGAAGCTCTGAGATAAATGTTAATCACATTGTGATAGCTCTTAGGAACATTTCAACTGTTTCAATGCACAAGTTAAATATACAAGTTACCTGGGAGATTGTCTTTACCTATCCTACCTCCTATGAGGTTCAATGGACTAAAAATACCTAAACTCAAGACCTAAAACTAGGGGCAGCATTTACTGATTTTAAATTGAGCTTATATTTCTTGACTTCTTCACTGTGAAGTCCTCATGAAAGTTCACATTCAAGATAAGAACAGACTGTTGTTTTCTGGAGATAAGTAATGTTTTCTCTGCTCCCTCCATCCCAACTTTCAAAACAACCTTACACACAAGCCTTGACTGTTGTTTCTGCATACCTTATAGAAAGAAACTTCTAATTGGCTTCAGCTCAGTTTGCAAAAGCTCATTTTCCAAGCCAACACCTGATGCTTTACAGGTGGAAAAAAACTTCTCTAGAGAATCTTGCCTCTGTTCTGTGTGGGGTAAGGGCCTCTTCAGTCCCTGTCCCTTGAATCCAGTAGTCACCAGCTCATTCTGAGACATGAGTTTAATTTTCCTCCCTCTTTTTTTTTTTTTTTGCGGTACTAGGGATTGAACTCAGGGGTGTTCTACCTCCAAGCTATACCCCCAGTCCTATTTTTTGTTCTTTATTTTGAAACCGGGTCTCACTTAGTTTCGGAGCGCCTCACTAGGTAGCTGAGGCTGGCCGCGAACCCGGATCCTCCGGTCTCAGCCTCCCGAATGCTGGGATTACAAGTGTGCGCCACCATGCCCGGCTTCCTCCCTCTTTGTACATCTGTGTCTTCATCTCTTTGAGGCCGTCCTGTGTGTTGGAAGAAGCACTAGGTGCCTACGTAGTTCCTAGAATCCCCATGGTCATTAGTTTGCTTTGTGGCCTCGAGCAAGTACCTTCACATCTCTGAACCTCAGTTCCATGAGAAAGAGCAGGGTGGATGCAATTAGTGGCTCTCTTAACCCTACCAGCCTCAGCACGTGTCACATACCAAATATTTTATTCTAGATATTCTGAAATGAAAACCAAAGTTAACACAATGTATATGCACATAGTTTATAATACCATAACTATAAAATAAAGCAGAATAAAAGCAAAGCAATTTTAGTAAAATAAAATAAAACACACTCCAATAAAAGAGCATGCTTAATTTTATGTGGTAGCTGCATGTGGAATCCCCAGCTACAACTGCAGATCAACGAGTGATGTATTGGCAACCGAAGATCATAGTCATCGGATGTGACTTTCTGAAATGATGGACAACTCTTGGTAATTATTTGAACAAAAAAAATCAGCCTTACCTTGATTTGCGCAGCAATTGCATTCCTGGAGAATTCATTGTATATTAAAACCACACAATAGTTACATTGCATTATGTGTCAAGAGGTCTTTTCTAAAGTCTCACTAATGAGAATGCTTATATATCTGTATGAGGTTTTTTTTTTTTTTTTTCTATCTGGCTACTTGCCATTTCTCTAGTTTCTGATCTGTACTCTATACAGGGAACGCTGCAGTCTACAATAATTTTTTGGAAAGAATTCACGAAACCAAAGGAGCCTGTCCCGCCCATGCTTCATACGGGCATGTATCTTAACCTTACAGAGTTTGAAAAATGAAAAACTCTTATGCTGTACCCTGGGTAAATGTTAGTCTCTGTGTTATTGGTTTAGCATCTAATAATAAAGTTAAAAAGTGCTTTTTCAATGGTCAGTTCTTTGCAAAGAAGTGCTGCCCTTCCAGATTCCCAGGTTCACTGACGTTCTTCAACCCTCTCTAATCTGTGAGGCCTGAGTCATGACCACAAGTCCATTCAGCGAATAATTGCCTGGGCCCTGCTCTGAGGTGGACTATGGGATTGCTGCAGTCCCATAGTATAGCTTAATTTTTAACCTTATTTTATTTATAGCTCATCATCATATTCAAGGTTCTCTCTCTGAGCAGTGCTTTCCCATTTGCCTGGAGTTTTCCCTCATCTGACTTCAGTTGCTCTCACACAAACTAGGTGTACCTTCAACCTTATAGGTAAGGAAACTGTTCATCCCACAGTCTTATGTCAGTCTTTTACTTCAGAATAAGATTCTATCTTGTTTTCTTTTTGGTACTGGGGATTGAACCCAGGGGCGTTTTACCTCTAAGCTATACCCCCAGCCCTATTTTATTTTGAAACAGGGTTGTAGAACCTGCAACCCTCTTGCCTCAGCCTCCCAAGTCTGGGATTACAGGCTTGCACCACCACGCCCGGCTCCCGTTTTCTTTTGTTCCTCCCTGGCATATGGCATTCAGTTCTCTATTGTTTTGTTCACTTATTCATTTATACACTTACTGAATACCTCTTGTGTGCTAGCTAGAGTGCACAGCACTCGGGATATAGGAGGATATGGTGCTGGTTTTTTATGAAGTTAAGTGTCATGACAATTATATTTGTTGGTGATTTTCCTGTCATAGAGAACAGATTTGAGGGGAGAAAAAAATGGAGACAAGAGTCCAACAAATTTTAAAAAGAAAATGTTACACGTCAATTGAAGGATTTGAAAACATGAACGTAGGCAAATATCTCTACATTTAAAAAAAAAGGCTGTGAAAGGGATTAGTAGAATAGCGTGGGGGGAGTAAACAAGAGGATGTAACTTAGTTATGCCATCCACAGATGAAAGGCTCAGTCTTTTAAATACCTATTGAGCATACACTCCCAGCATCATTACTAATAAAATGAGTATGTGAAGGGAGGAGAGGCAGGGTTCCTAGAAGATCAGTTCTAACATCTCCCATTACCACAGCTCTGTGCCCCACCTGCTATAACCCAAGTAACAGGGCAATTTGCAGACCACTCTAATTTGCTTTTAGGAACCCCACAAGTCCTTTCACATGAGGCAAATCACTGCCAATATTATTCTATAAAGTTAAAGTTGAGTGGAAGATTTCTTAGTAGTATTGCTTTGAATAATTTCAGACCCACAATTCAGGATGAGGCATTAGGGAGCTTTTAAGAAACTAGCATTACGAACTGCATTAGGTCATTGAAATATGAGCTCAAGAACCATATGGGTAACTGACATTTAGTATATGCCATTTAAATACCAAAGCAGTGAAGTGTGTTGGCCTTAACATGGTGAGTAAACAAGGGCCTTGAAAATAAGACAGGAACTAATTTTCTTATTTCAACATGAAATGTAATAGGACAATTTCACACTTGAAAAACTCTCCATTGGGTATCAGCATGAACGGCATACTTTCCCGAGTGTCTCTGACAGTTGCCCATCACAACTAACTGGGCAGCTATTTCTACTTTCTACTGGGCAAGTAGCAAATATGTAAGATAAATGAGTATGTTACAGGTTCATTTCCATACAGTTTAGAGCTTTATTTTTATTTTTCTGGTTTTGGGGATGGAACTCAGGGCCATGATCATGCATGTTAGTTGAGTCCTCTACCACTGAGCTTCATCTCCAGCCCAAGGAATTTTCAAATTTTTTGTGATACAAATGAAATAGTGAGTTGAAATACAGTGTAAAATATACAAAGAAAAGCCATTTAGTAACTTAAACCACTGTGAGGCCCGGTGTGGTGGTGCACGCTTGTAATCTCTGTACTTGGAAGGGTGAGACAGGAGGGTAGCCTTGACTCCATACTATGAGTGAGATTTGGGAGTTTTTCCTGAAAGTTATGTAGATAAAGGGAGTGAAGACATTTTTAGAGCTGAGAGTGTGATTAGGATTGGCAGGGTGTGGACGGGAAGCCTTTTCACTTTGAACAGGGTGGTTGAGGCGCACCAGGAGGACAGGAAAGCAGGCCTCACATTGTGGTGTTTGGCAGAAGCCAGTCTTCTGCTAGTGAGAGGGTTCTTCTGTTGGACCAGCTTCACCCTAAAAATGTCCAATACCTATTTCTATCCATGCTATATCCTTTTACTTATGTCACTTCTTTGCTGCAAATCACTGGCCCTGAAGGGATGTGAATAACTTCTGAACTTTCTTGACTAACTGAACACAAAGGGGGAGGGTGGAAGAAAAATAAGAAAATGGTTTTTTTTGTCCATTTGTTTATAAAGTAAATTTCTTCTAGATATCATAAGAATGATGATATAAGTCAACTTAATACTATATACTAATAATTTGTCAGAGAACTTAACAGTGTTCCAGAATATCCTGAGTAGAGTATTAATAACTGGTACTTAACCCAAATGTTCCAGATGTTGTGCTAAGCACTTTATATTATTAAACCAGTTTTACAGATGGAGAAGCTGAAGCTTGAGGTCATTATTAAGCATCCTGTCCCATGTCACATGGGTGGTAGATGGGGGAGCAAAGGGACAAACCAAGGTTTGCTGATGATAAGCCTGCCCTCTTCTCACTAATTCTTTGGGATGTTAAGATAATATAGTGAAAAAGGGTGTCCTGTGTCAAATAGGTTTGGAAAATACTAAGTTAAAAGTGAGCCAAGTACTGGGGATTGAACTCAGGAGCATTCTACCTTCAAGCTACACCCCCAGCCCTATTTTTTTTTTTCTATTTTTTATTCTTTATTTTGAAACACGGTCTCACTAAGTTGCGGAGTGCCTCACTAGGTAGCTGAGGCAGCAGGTCTTCTTTTAATCTTCTACTGTGTGTGAGAATCTCCAAGAAGAACAACATCATGTGCAGCTTTCACCAAACTGACTTCACCCGGGAACCCTTTGTAGAGGTGCTGTTCTACAAAACCTGTCTTGGAAAATGCTCCCTTAGGACCTTTGTAAAATGAATTAAGCCAGGGTTGGTGACACATGCCTGTAAACCCAGTGCTTGGGAGGCTGAGACAAGAGAATCGCAGGTTTGTGGCTGCCTCAGCTACTTAGCAAGGCCCTCCACAACTCAGACCCTGTTTCAAAATAAAAAATAAAATAGGGCTGGGGGTGTAGCTCAGAGGTAGAATGACCTTGGGTTCAATCCCCAGCACACACTACACGAACACACACACACACACGGACACACACACACACACACACACACACATACACACGGAGAGTTGCTGTTAACCATGTGTCAACATTTAACCTTCAGTTTTAGTTATTAAGAGAGTGGATGCAATCCTGCTATAGTGTGAGACTAGAAGAGGCACATGCACACAAGTGCTTCCTGTCTCTTGTGATGCTCTATGTTGTCTTAGGACTCTGCCAGCAAGCCAGCACCAGTTGCTATCCCTAGACCTTGTACCTCCAGAAACTTAAGTCAAAATAAACCTCTTTGCTTTACAAAATAGCCTACCTCTGGTGTTTCATTATAGAAATAAAAACTGGACTGGTATAATTATTTACTAAATGAAAGGCCTAAGTCAGAAATCTCTTATTTATCCCTGTTCTTTATACACATACACTTATATTTTCCTTTTGTCTATTTTCCATGCCTTTCTTACTATAAAATAAAATTCCTTCAACCCCCAGTATTTATGTCAGTGTTCTTTATCAGCATTCACATTTTCCCTTAAATCTTATATCTCTTGTAACACTTTTTCACCTTTACATATTTTTTTTTTCTCTCTGGTTCTCTTCCAATTTCTCTCTCTCTCTCTTTTTTTTTTTTGGAGTTCCAGTTTTTCTAGTTAATCTCCTTGATACAAATATGTTCACACTTCTTAAATAGAGGCAACTTAATGTAATTATGATTTAAAGAGACAAATACCCCAAGGTAGAACACAATAGTATTCCATATGAAGATTCATTTTTTACCCTGATTCATATAATGCATTTCATGAAGATTTAAAATACTTATTTTCCAACTTTTTGAATACTTGGGTTATTAGAAAGTGACAATCAACTTTAAAAATAAATTATGCTTATGCTATATCTGAACTATGATTAATCTTAGGTCTTGAGTCACTGTGATGAAAATGTTGACTATTATTTCCCAAATTTGTCTGATGATGAAAGTCACTTGGCATGCTTATCAGAGATAGATTCTTGGATTCCATCCAAGATTACTGAATAAGAATCTCTAAAACTGTCTGTATTTTTAATATCAGCAGGCATTTGAAAAACACTGGTCTAGTCCAAGCCTTACTAACCCGTAGCAGAATATTGCAGAAATAGTTTATTGCATGTATTTATTATGCTGCCTAAGTGGAAAATTATGCAGTAATTTAAAAACCTCTGAGCATATTAAAAATTATTTGCCTTAATCCAGAAATAGGTAAATTACTACAAAATTTTATTTTTATCTGAATACACACATATAAATATATGACAAATTATGGGCTATAGAATTAAATTTTTAATAAAAGAAAGAATAGTAATTTTATTTCTCTTCCCTAGGGTCAAAATTTTCCTCTTGTGTATTTAGTATTTGGATATTTTCTCTGTTGAGCTATCAGAATGTGTATTTCTTAACTAAGCTAGAAGTCATTCTCTTCTATCTTAGAGATCTGTGTTCACCACATGTAATTGAAACTTGGAGTCATAGTTTGAATAAGTCCCCATTGGTCATATTTGAGTAGTCATGGTCATCTGCCAAAAAGAGCTAGAAGTCACCAAAATGATTTGGACTTGGAAACAGCTTTATGATTATTCATCTGCATCTGTAGAGAAAAATCTAACATGAGTGAAACTGACAACCCAATATTAGACCTCACAGGTGGCCTATGTCAGCTGGATTTCTCCCAAACATTGAGCTGAGAAACTTACCTTTTTTTCTATTGACTTGGCAAAATACCAACTGTCCCGAAGAGAAAATTGGAAATGAACTTGTTTCAGTTTCCATTTGTGAGCACCAAACCATTTTTTTCCTCTTTTCAGAGCCCAGTAGAATGTCTCAGCACTGCAGTGTCTTGATGTTGGAAAAATAGATTCTAAAAAGCGCCAGGAAAGAGGCAGACATAGATGTAACCTCAATTTGAATGTGATGGTATTTGAAATACATGGGCTAACCATTCTAAAAGAAATGTTTGATGGAAATGACAGATTTCTTAATGTTTTCCTTGTCTGAATTCAACTTTTTTACATTGAATACCAATGGTGGTAATGTAATATAAAACAGCATTGATTATTGGAAAACGAAGTTGTAAACTTCTTGGGATGACCTCTCTATCACTAACTGACTTGGCCTACCATTGGAGGAAATTCCGAGACATAAATTCATCCCAAATTTTGGAACTCTCAGGGTCTGTTTTGTTTACACAAGCCTGGAGTTTTCCTGGGAAATGTATGGAGTTAGCCACGAGATGGCAATGTTGCTTAGGAAATGAGAGGACGCCAGCCATCTGTAATAAGATTCATATTGGGAAATAAACAGCAATTCCTCAGATAGCATCTACAATTTAATTACTGGTTTTATTGCTCTCCATAAATTTGGAGAATCACTTAAATTGATGAAGGATGACCAGGCATAAAATACAAAGAGTGTGACAGAAAATGTGATGTGTTAAATAACTATGTCAGTATACCTAATAAAGGATTTATGCATTTGAGCCCTTTAAGGCACAGGAAGTAAGTTTCTGTTAGGAGAAAAAAAAATTCATATTTTTAAAAAAATTTATGCAATCTAAAATCATCATGCCTTCAACTAGAGTTCTTACTGGGCTTCAATACAGTGTGTAAATACATGTTTGGGATATAACTCTTGGGAAAAATGTGGAAAAGAAGAAACTGATGGCTTCTTTCATGAATCCACTAAGATTTCCAAAATTTTTTCCCAAGATTTTTCGAAGACTTAGTATCTCAAGTAGCTCAAACTCTTTAGGTCCTGGGTCCTGGGAAGGAAGCTCTGAGTCAGAAAACTTTAGACTATTTCAAGCAAGTATTTTAGTTTTCACCAGGAAGATAGAATGATACAGCTAAACAGCTCTCAAAATTGCAAGGACTCATCAGAGTGATCTTTGTAGAGTGTTTGAAAAAGTCAAAATTTTGTGTGGAATCAAGAAAAAATATATAGCATTAATAAATTTTAAAAAATCTCTGCAGAAATAGAAATACTCGTTATAAAAAATACAGATTTCCAGTTTGGCTTCTCTAGGCTTGTGTTAGTGTGCTTTTTTATTTATTAATTTTAAGTCAGCTAATTATTCAGAGCACATTGCTCTGAATTTGTCTTTACAGTCAGTGAATTGATCACTTAAATATACCTTCATCCAATGACGCCAAAGCAATATGTCAGTTAAAACAATAGCTTTCAGCAAAATTTTTACAAGGGACTTTCTATTCCCCTTTCCCTCATCCAGGCTCCACCCTCGCTTTCTAGGTCCTCAATGGTCTTGATGAGACTTGCGGGGAGGTGGACCCAGGCTCCAGTCTCTGGTGGGATGGCTTTGGGATGTTGCCACTGGTGACTGGAGAAAAGAGACTTCCTTGGCATGGGTTTATTAGCAAGAACAAGAAAGCTGGGAATTGATAACATTAAACCATCAGCCAGTCTACAACAAATGTCTAGCACTGTGAGGAACTACCATATTTGTTTTCAATTTAAAAAAGTGGACACCACGCAAAGCATTAGGAATGCAGAAGTCATCTTTGGTAAAGCACCTGTCCCTCTCAACTGGACCAGTATAACAGAATCTTCACCTCAGAGCCAATCCAGGAAAGGGAAAGGAAACATTTCAAATGTGAAACATGGAAAGAAAGTGGGCATTAGAGGAGAGGTTGAGGAGGACTTTATCATGAGATCTCTTTGCTACTTTTGCTGCTGGGAGATGTGTCTCACTACCAAGAAGGGAAGTAGAGGTGAGAATGGGGGGTCCACACTCCAGAGGGCACCCCTCATTTGAATCACTGCTATTCAAAGTGCTAGTATACAAAAAGGGGTTTGGGCCAGAATATGAAATGATGTACTGCTTCTTTCATCAAGAATGTTTTACTATGAGTGAGGAAGAGGAGGAGGAGGAGGAGGAGGAGGAGGAGGAGGAG
>PVLC010002672.1:0-29564 GCA_004027655.1 Graphiurus murinus | reverse complement strand
CAGCACCTATTGGATCTGGGTCAGAGAAGGAGGCATTAAGATTGAATGACATCTTCGAAGTTCTTGGAGAGCTTCATCTAAAAAGAGATCATCAGGATCATCTTTTGGTTTTTCACTTGTAAGCCATTATTCTTTGAACAGGGCTTCTGCTTTTCTCTTGGGAATGATTCCTAAGAAGAAGATAATGAAGCAGCCCTTAGACGAAGGTGAGGCAAGTTAGGCAGTTATATTGGATGCAAGCAACTCAGTAATAGTTTGAAGCAATATTTAAGAAAGCAAAGTTAACAAAAACAATCTATGATGAGCAGTGTCAACATCTTAAATGAAGCTAGATGCTGGTGGGAACATTCTCCTGGGTGCTGAATGCACGCTCTGAGCCGTCTGCAGACGAGCTCAATTTGGCTGCCATCACTGGGTTTTGATGGAAGGGTCCTGCTATGATCTGTGTCTTTTCAGCAAGACATGCTGGAGACAAAACAAAACGCAAGAAGTAAATTTCTTGTTCCAGATGAAATTACATTTATTAGCAATTTTTTCTCTGTTGCCACAAAAATGAAGTCTTATATCTAAGAAATAATGAGGACTTGCCCAACTTCAGTTTCTGTCCACACAGACGGTGTTAGGTAGATCTGGCCAATACACTTCTATTTTATTCCCGGGAGTATCTTAGGGTCCACCATGGACAGTGGGACTGGACAGATGTGCAGATATCATTACTGGCTGCTCCAAAAAGCATTTCAAATCTTTCAAGTGAATGAATGAAAAATGTTTTAAAAGAATGCAATGGCACAGGGAGTATTTTATTGAGCAAAATATAATCTCCAACATTCATACTGAAAGAGAACATTTATGTCATAAAGACAGACATATTCTTGGGAAAGCAAAAGATAATGGAGGTTAATTACTGGATACAATCACACTGTACATTCTTTGACAGAGCTTTCTGAAATATGTGTCTGTTTTTGGCTTTGGTCTCTCTGCACTGGAGAGTTGCCTTAAGAATTAGCCTAGTATTTGCAGAATAGTGCAGTATCTACTAGCACTTGAAAACAGAGAGCACTTTAAAAGAGACTTTGGGAAGACATTCTATTTGGTGACAATCCTGATGTCCCATGAAGCCTCTCCTCTTGGAACACCCATTTTCCAAGAGCAGAAAATAGCATTTAAGTGAAATCATTCATTTTTTAAATATTCCTAGTGTTGGTAATAAACTTAAAGAAACCAAAGGAAGGCTTCTTTTCTTTTTCCCATGAACTGGTAGATGTATATATGCTTGTGATGCAGATAACCAGAACTAATGTTCTGTTTTTAAAGTTGGAAAAAGAGAACCAAGACCTATCCTGGAATGTCTCCTAGTCAGACTTAAAATGAACCAAGGTAACAGCAAATCAAGGCCACCCCCTAAATAAAACAATTTAGTACTATAAATTTTACTACTCTACGTAGCTCTAGCAAAACCCAGAATTTTCTTATATTCCCTTAAGCTTTTAGTTTAAAGTAAAAAAATTATAAATGGGTGTGGAGGCAATGCACTGTAGATTTTTCAATCCTGAAGCCAGTCCGTCAGCTGAGGCCTTTACAGAAAATGGTCAACCTGTGCTGTCCCCACTGCCTCCTCTGCCTGTCTCCAGAATTTTCCATTGGCTAGGGGCCTGCTTTTTATTGCTGAGAAACCAGACCAGAAAACCCAGACACCTGATGAGGTGTCTTGAGTTCCTTTGCTCCTGCTTTTTACTGCATGCACATGGCTAAAATCCTGCCCACATCAGTGCCCCTTGCAATGTCCCAGGCAGATGTCCCAACTCCCACCCCAGCCCCAACTCTACCACTTTCGTCTGACTGGGGAATTCTTGCCACAAGGCAGCTTTGCATACAATGTCCCAGAGGTTTGAGGGAGCCACACCAAAGACTGCAGAAACAGGACAAAACCTCTGGGTTTTGTTGAGAGAAGACAGCTGGGTGTCCGCCCACTCCATCACTTCTCCCTGGCCAGGCTTCAACAGCAGCAGCCAGCTAGTGCTCTGTGGAAAGTATGGGGCTCATGATAGTGATGGGAGCAGGAGGTGGGCTGAGATGAGGGTCCTGCTCCTTTGCAGGGATGGTCCCCCTGGCTTAGAGCAATACCTTCCAGAGCCAACGAGTGTGTACTTTGGTCCATTCTGCAAAGCACACCAACACACTCTGCCACAGACATTGATGCTGGTAAGGACTGGAGATGCGGATGTGGGCAATTTTGCTCTGAGTATTATTCTAGCTAGAAAAACCTGTCTCAGAGAGGAGGGTTCAGAGAGAATCACCCAGGCCACAGTCTTTAAAAAGAAATCCCTCATGCTTCATGAAGTCAAATGTCTGCCTCTTCTTAGTAGTTTCTGAGGTGACTTGACCCCTCAAGTCAAGCTTCAGAAGTGGGAGGCCAGGACTCCTGTGAGCGGGAAATGCTCCCAGGGGTTTGCCTCCTTGACGTCAAGTGAAAGGCCGGGGCGTGTCCAAGCTCTGTGGGTGACTGGGTGGTCCTCTTCTTCTCAGGTAGGTAGAAGTTAGAATGGGTCTCATGGACCTGCTGGAATGAGTCGACTCTGGGGCCATTTTGTCTCTTAAGCAGTCATGTACAGAGCTTGGGAGATTTCAGGTCTCAGGATTGCCTCACATCTCAGGTGAGTGGGAGACTTCATGCTATGACCCCATGGAGACATTCAGGCTTCAAAAACCTCCACCACTGCCCCACAGGGAGTGCCCTCCACAGGACTGTGTCTCCCTCTGTGCTGGGGGTGGAGGAGCACCGCCAGCAAGCGCTCTGCAGGCTTGGCTTCTGTGGAAGCATGAGGCTCTTTGTGGGAAGCCTTGCATCAGCAACAGGGGGAAAGACCAGGAATGACCTCCTAAGGCTAATCCCTGTTATGCTACCATCTTGCAGACACATAGTATCTGTCTGGATTCCTTGTCTTCTCTCCTCTTCCTTTTTCCCTTTCTCTTGTGAGACTTTTGCTCTAATTGGGAAGAATACCTCAACCAGACTTTCCCACCAGTAGATGAGAGTTCCCTTTGTGCACCAGGAAGAAAGAGAGAGTGATTTGGAAGGGTGAAAGAGATGGCCACAAAGCAATTAGTGTGAGGGATGTATTTGAAGGGGGAGAGACAGGTAGAAAAAAAAATGGATGTCTTAGTCTGCTTTCTGCTGCTATAAGAAACTATCCAAGGCTAAATAGTTTATAAAGAAAAAGGTTCATTTAACTCATAATTCTGAGGGTTCACCAAGAGCTTGGTTCCAGCATCTTCTAGAATCTGGTGAGGGCTTCATGATGGATGGTCTTACAATGCTGAGTGTGTGCAAGAGGGGTAAAGAACAAGTGCAGAAGAGGGATCTAGGGGATGTGCCAGGCTCACATTCTCCTGGCAAATAATCTCAGTTCCACGAATTGACCTACTTACTTGAGACAGCATTAACTCATTCATGAAGGTGGAGGCCCCAGAACATCATTTCCTTCTACTATGTCCCACCTAGTTAAAGGTTCTACCACTCCAGTACTGCCACACATGAACCTTTGTGGGACAAATTCACTACATCCAAACCATCACAGTGGATAGAAGAGTAGCAGGTAACTGGGTAGGGCTTGCGGGTGGGAGCGTGGGGGGTGGTCTAAGAGTTTGTTTCTGCCTCTGAGGTGGCTGCCAAACTGTCCACTTTTTCTTGTTGCCTCCTCTGACCTCCATCTGCTAGAACTGCCTGGGCCCTATGTAGATCCATTGCTCAATGAGAACCTACTTCTGACCCTTCAGGCAGCAAGATCAGGTTGTTTGATCTGTAGACTAGTACCCAGACCTCGGATTCAGGACATTCACTCGGAAATCCCTACTCTGCCCATGACTTTGTGAACTGGAGCAAGTCACTTCCCAGAGACTCACTTTTTTTGATGGTTAGACCTGGATGTTTGTGAGAACTAATTTTGAAGCAATACAGAACAGGTGTTAAAAAATGTGCTGAGAGCACACATCTTCATAGAATGTCAAAGGAACAGCTATCACAGTTACAAGTTGTTTCTTGCTGAGGATGCTGAATGCCTGGCTTCTCTGTGTGGCCCTGAGCCCCAGCTATATCCCTCCCACTACAGCACTGCTGCTCAATTCCCTTCTGCCCCTGGGCCTCTAGCCACATTTTCTGGCCTTTGGCTCCTAGGCACAGGCCTTCATTGGCATTTCAAGGAATCCTGGGTGCAGCTGCCAGTAAAGGCAGGACCCTGTTCTGGTTGAGGAAACCAAGTGGAGTGTGCAGGTTGCCAGGGCAAACATGGTTTTCCTGTAAGTGGCAGTGAAACACACATCACTGCTGTTTCTTTAGAAGGAATGAACATTTTTGAAAAGTAATGGTTAAAAATTGTGCATAAGAAGCCAGGCATGTTGGTGCACGCCTGTAATCTCAGTACTTGGGAGACCGAGACAGGAGGATTGCAGGTTCAAGGCCAGCTTCAGCAATGTAATGAAGCGCTCAGCAACTTAATGAGACCCTGTTTAAAAACAAAAAATTAAATAGAGCTGGAGGTGTAGCTTGGAGGTTGAATGCCCCTGGATTCAATTCCCAATATCACACACACACACACACACACACACAGACACACACACACACACACAGACACACACACACGGACTAAATAATATATTGTTTTACTAGGAAAGAAAGCAGACAGCTAAGAAACCATAAACAAACACCATCAAAATGTTAGAAGAGAGGATTTTGATACCACAAAGAAATTATAAATGCTTGCGATGATGGATCTGCTACTTACCTGATCTGATCATTACACAATGAATACATGTATTGAAACATCACATAAATTTTTACAATGGCTATATCCCAATTGAAAATAATAAAACTAAAAAAAGGTACCAGGACTACCCTGCTGTGATACCATCTATTTTGAGATACTTTGCATGATTATAAGATAAAAAGTAAAAATAAGGAAACTTATTTTAGTCTGAAATAAGGAAATGCCACCTCTAATGCTTTCCTCCTGCAACATAACGGACTCCTGAGCAGGCAGAACAAAACCCCCCAGCACTGATTCCTTCAGGGGTGAGACTGCCCTGCAAAGACTCTCCCTATCCAATATCCGTGGAAGTGACTGGTGTCATTTTTGGTCTGCTCTGGCCTGGAACCCTGGTGACAAGAAGCAAGGCTCCATTTCCTCTTTGTATGGCTGGACCTGGAGTCACATAGAAGTACCTTCCAGGAGAAATGTTTTGTCTATCCTAATGGAATTTAAAAGCTAAAGGCATTATCCCTTCTACAGATGCAATAGCTTAGCAAAATACGAAAGGTTTCAGCTCCACCCCCCTCTCATATTCCTTTTAAAATAGAAGGCAGCAGAGGCCCTACACTAATTGTGTTGGGAGAGTTTGCAGAAAATGTGCCTCCATGATGTGCTATTTTAATACTTATTTCACTAAATCCCTTGTCTGCTGGGTCTCGCATTTAATAATTAAAGACTCAATTAACTCAAATACATAAACACAGGCAGTGTGCAAGAGTTTCATTTGGAGGCCAACCTGAAGGAATGGCAGACAGTTTACGGGCTCAGACTTTTTTCAGCATGAACCTGCAGGGACTTGTAACTGGGCCTCTGCCTCTCTGACAGCCATATGCTTTCCTCGCTGCAACTTTAATCAAGACCAGACTTAGCCTGATGTGAAATAAGATCTGAAGGCCCTCAGAAGTCATCCTAATGAAACCCGAGCAGTTGGAGCCCACAGACAGAGAGAAGCCAATTCAGAAACATCATTTCAATTCTAGATTTCCAGCTCATCTTAAAGGGAATGCAGCTCACATTGGGACCCTGGAAAAGTTGTCTGAGATCCTGGAGCTTCCTGTGAGCCTGAACTTGGCTTGTAACTAGTTCAGAAAGTGACAAGTGACTTTTTGGATTATGATACAGTTGAGTCTGCAGTCAACCAGTTTCTGTGGGGTTTATGTATGGTTTTCCAGCAAGTAAGCAAGGAAGAATGATAAACATTATTATAGGTCAAGTCCTTTGTGTGAGCCTTTTCAAGAATTGATTTTAATTAAATCTGACCAATAGAGCTGCAGTGAGGCCTTGTGGGAGTTGAGAAAGCTGCAAATAAAGTGTCCCTGGCACAAAATGAAATGAGAAATTTGGCTTGGAGCTTTAACTGGGCTTTGTTGCTGGTTGGGGAGAGCGGAACACTGAAACAGAGGCAGCTGGGTGGTTCTCCTAGGGCTTGGTGTGTGGGGCGGGCTCCATCCAAAGTTTACTCTTTGGTCAGAGTGAGAAACGTCAGGGCGTCTAGGGAGCATGTTGTGTCCATTGCTGAGGACAGCCTGTTTTCTTTTTTCTTTTTTTATTCCTTGTTGGAAACATCTGGAGGCTTTCACAGTCACTTGCTCAGTGGAAAGAGAACTAGCTGGAGAAATTGAATCCTTTCCTCCAGTCCTGTCACTTCCTGGTTTATGACCCATGTACCTTCATTTATTGTTTGTGAAATGGAGGTAAAAAGGTCACTGGACTGGCTTCATGTGAGACTCACAAGAGACAATGTTATGGAAGGAAACAAAACACTTGGACCCCGAGATGACTGAGTTCAATGCTTCTGGTGAAGTTAGGAATGGCCTCTCCCTAATCAGATGTGCAAAGTGCCTGCATTTACATATGGCCCACAAGCCCCACCTCACAGCTCCTCCCATCCCTACCATTTTGGGAAGTGGGAGTGGGGAGTGGGAACTGATTGACTCCAATCCCACTTGAGCTCATGATATAATCTTATTCATCTTTAATCTAGTATCTTAGGGGATAATTTCGTAGTATTTCAAATTCCTTTCTTCTTTCCCCTGCTCTTCTCCAAGGTGGTACCCAAATGAGCATGGGATGGGCCTCTTGAGACCTTGTGCTGGTCTTGTGGTGTGCACAGCTGCGTCCCCTGAGTGTGACTGACTTGGTCCTGTCCACTGGTGGTCTGCTGGCATCTCAGCTGATGTTTGTGGATTATACATGAGTGGTCTATTCTTGACCGTCAATGTCTAGAGGACCCTCCCTGCCTTTCCCCCATCCTCTCGAAGGTCCTTGCCATAAGTCTATCCAGTCCTAGCCCAGGCCATATACCCTGTATTAAGGGCTGTGGTGTACTTGTTTTCCCCAAGAAGGTGAGCATCTTGCAGGCCAGCTTATTTCAAGCTAGCATTTATGAAACACAGGAAACTAAGGAGAGTTAGAGGGTGAGCTGGGTCCTAGACTGCCAAAGCACCACCTGTTGTCTTCCAGCTCACCTCTCATAGATTAAGGTTGTCCTGAATAGTGTAGTCCCGAACAGCCTGCAAGACAAGAATTCCTCCTCACCACTTCATTTCTCCCCACTTAGGATAAGTAGAGGGGCACATATCTGATCTACCTCCCTAACGCACCTTCCTCTCCCGTCATCTTTCTAGACCTTGCCCTTCCTATCTGCTTGGGCTTCCTTGTGTCAACTCCATCTGCAGCTCCTTCCTGCAGTCTTTTCCTCACTTCCTCTCTAATGTTCTTTCTTACCACATTATGTTTTCTCATGGAATAGCTAAGAGATAAAAAATAACATACATTAAGCTTTTCTTTTTCTATAAGGCACACAAGAAGTGTTTAATAGTGATTATTTCTGGGGGAAAGCAATAGGAGAAAGAAATTTTATTGCAATTTTATACACTTTGGGCTGTTTGAATTTTCAAATTATGTGAGCTAATGTTTTTACTTTTCTTACAATATTAATAGGGGTGTGCATTTACTTTGGATCACTATAATGAAATACCTAAGATAATTAACTTATACAGAGAAAAGGTTTATCTTGGCTCGCCATTTTGGAGGTTCTAGTCTAAGAATAGGGAGACCCATTGTTTGCAGTTGTGGTGGGTATGCAGGATGGCAAGGGCAAAGGCGGGGAGTATGTGGCAGAATTAAGGGCTGACTTCATGGCCAGGAAGTAAAAAAGGAAAAAGAAGGGGCTGGAGCCCCACAATACACTCTGGGAGAACTCCCCCAGTCACCTGAGGACCTTCCACAAGTCCCCTTTTCCTGAAGGTCCACAGTACCCTCAATAGTGCCAAGGCTTGGGGACCAAGCCTCTCACACAGGGACCTTTGGGGGGGCATTCAATATCCAAACTATAACAAGGTGGAATAATATTTTTGAACTAATTTGAAAGTATAATATTTGCTATTAGAAAATTCAACTTTGGTAGAAATAATGTACACAAATCTCACAATGGCATATACTATGTATTGGTAAAATTTGATGATCTAAAATGTAGGAATGAGTTAAATCTTCCCTGCACATGTGAAATCAGAAGGAATTAATACTACATAAATAATTTCAGTAAAGTGGAAAGTGGGGGAGGGAGGGGTTACTGAGCAGCTTTTGGCTGCACCAAGAAGAAAATTAATCAAGGAATTACAGTGGTGTGGTGAGAGGGGAGGGTGCCTTCCATATCTGTTTTTCTCACTTTCTCAGCAGAATCCTGGCAAGGTGCCCTCTGGGAAACTACATTTCCTAGTATTCTCTGTTGTCAGGTACAGCCATGTGTCTGTGTTGTGGCCAATGATGTGTAGCAGGGCTGGTAAGTGGGATTTCTGAAGAGGCTCATTAAGGGGAGGAAACAAGCCCTTCCTTCTTCCTCCTGTCCTAGCTGAACTTCCAGAGGCCTTCAGAGTAGAATGGGGCCTTTAAAGATGGAAAATGCAGCTAAGGATGGAGTAGGATCTCAGAAGAAGCCTGGGTCCTGACCTCTTCTCAGAATCAGGACATCATTCCTGGAGGGCGGGCCTATCTACAGAATTCTTTTTACCAGAGAGAATAGACTCTGATGAGATCAATACACTATTTTTTTTTTTTTTTAGGTCTTAGTCTATTCACAATCGAATATAGTTCCTAATAGCTCTACTGACTTAATTATATTTGCTTTGAAAAGTGATTTATGAAGATTCGTCAGTAGTAATATTCTTCTTATTAAAACCTGTTTGGAAATAGCCCCTAGTGCCAAAGTTTGGAATAAAAAATGTCACCATGTCAAGATGGCAGCATGTCCTGTACTCTGAAGATAATATTTGTAAAAGTAAACAGCTTGGTGCACATTAAAGATTTATGTGATTCACAGTCCATTTAGAAACCTCAAGAGGACTCCATTTTCTCGGATACAGCTGTTATCCAAATCTTGAATGACACACTTCTCTAATTGCAGAGGCTGCTGGGAAAAGACACACCTCATGGCCCACACGTTCCTTCTGTCTGGACAACCTGTCCCTCCTACAGGGTCACATACCTGTGGTTTGCTTGCATTTGCCTGGGGCAGGTCGAATGGAACCAGCTGGGAGATCTCAGTGGAAAATTCCTGATTAAACCCAATGGTTGTGTAACTTGGATGCCATCCAGAGTCTTCTGAACCCTCAAGATCTAGATAAGAGTGTCTGCCCAAGCCCCAAGTGAAGGCTAAGAAAGTTCATTGTGCACTCCAGATTCCAAAATTCACTGTCACCTCTGGCTCTCTTCCCTGTGTCCCCTAAAGTCTTGTTCTGCTCTCTCTCTTAAAGCTGCTTTGACTTTTCTCCTGCATGTAAACCCAAACTTAGGACCTTCTTCTTGCCCTCCTCGCCCTCCAATTCACAAGCAATTGTGAATTGCAAAGGTGTGGACTGTAGTAAAACTTTTACCGAAGCTTACTGCGGGGAGCGTCATGTCACCCCACTGTGCAGGGATCAGCATCACATCTCATGTTCAATTGTTTTATTCTCTAGTGTTGTTTTAAGACACCCAGCATTACCAGTACATCTCACCAGCTCTGCCACAGCATGCAGTGCCCAGTCTTCTTGCCACTTTGATGCTCATCGCCTGTCTTCATTTCCCTTAATTTCATTCTTCCCTGATTTCCACTTGTCTCCCAGACTCCTCCCAGGACTCCGTATTCCTCTAACTTGGTTCTCTCTAGACCCTACTCCTAGCCCAGCCCCAGGTTCACCTTCTCAGGCCAACATTCACCATGGTGTTTGGTTCAATGCAAATGTCATTCCTTTATCATAGATTCCCAATGTCAGGGATACTATGTGACAGGATGGAGGCTGGACTGATCCAGGGGCAGTAGTAGCCTCCAGTGCAATTTGGGGAGTGATGCTGAATTGAAATAAGGGGTGGCGGAGGGCTGGGGATGTAGCTGAGTAGAAGAACACCTGCCTAGCACATGCAAAGCCCTGGGTTCAATCCCCAGTACTGGGAAAAGAAAACAAAAACAAAATCAATACTATTTTTCTAAGCACAGTGGCGCATGCTTGTAATTCCAGTACTTGGGAGGCTGAGATAGGAGGATCACAGGTTCGATGCAAGCACACAATAGCTTATTGAGACCCTGTTTCAAATTAAATAAAACAAAATAAAGTAAAAAGAGCTGGGGGGTGTAGTTCAGTGGTAGAACCCCCCTGGATTCAATCCCTAGTATCCCCTTCCACAAAAATAAATAAAATAAAGAATGGTGAGCACTGAATAATTTATTTTTCAGAAAAGGGGGCTGTAAGCCAGTAAGTTTGAGAATCTATGCTTGGACCCTCCTTTCAAGGCAGTGGAGGTTTTTAAGAAAGGATTTCTTCCTTCAGGTGTACCTATACGAGGTCACAGCTGAAAGTCATTCCCGAAAGATCCAGGGATGAAGCCAATTAGTGTTTTCATATTCAAAGCCAACAGCAATTAGAAGCTTCAGCAAAGGTACAATCCCTCTGACCATTGAGCATTAGGAATGACAGAAGTGATTAAAGTGATGGGAATCTTGGATGTTGAGTATATATTCTTAAGCAAAGCTAAGAAAATTGCTCTCCTGGAGGTTTTAAGAAGAGAAGACTTTTGTCTGCAGGGAATGGCTTAGGGGCTGGTAGATGGAGAAAGAGGCGACCACAGGGATCAGAGCTTTGCTGCCCTCACCCTCTGACCTCTTTGTTAAGTTCAAGATGTCTTGGTTGTCCTCATGAGCCACATCTCTTTGGGGGGGAGATTTTAGCCAAAAAGTAGCAACCCAGTGAAATACCTGTTATGCAGTTTTCTACCCTGCAGGAGAGGACACTCCATGAACATGGCATAGTCTGGAGGCAGGAGATAGTTTAGTCATCACTTATTCCAAGACCCAGCTGAACTGTCTCTTCTATATTGCTGAACTATTCTTGTCTTGCAAGGCACCCAGCTAATAGGACAGCTGCTACTTAACAATAGTTATTGCTGTTCTAGACTGAAGGCCATGTCCCCACCAAATTCACAGGTTGACATCCTACGGTGCTTGGATAGAGTGATTAGGGTTAGATGAGTTCATGAGGATGGGGCCTATGATGGGATTAGTATCTTTCTAATAAGAAAGAGAGACCAGAGTTCCCTCCCTCTGTCCTGTGAGGACTCAGTGAGAAGGCAGCATTCGCCTGCAAACCGGGAAGTCTTTACCAGGAACTGAATCTCTAGGCACCTTCATCTTGAACTTCCAGCTTCCAGACCAGTAGAAATAAAAGTTTGTTGTTAAAGCTCCCCAGTGTCTGCTATAGCCACCGCCCCCCAAGCTGACAAAGACAATCGTGAGAATGCAGTCACAGCCTATAATTTTTAAAGAAAAGCTGGAATTTTCTGGTATTTAAAGCCTAGGCAAGCCGAGTGATACAAAGCTGTAGGTTGTACATGGCTTCTGGGTCACCACTTTGCAACTATTCCTGTGGGAGTTAAGCGTTCATACTCTAAAGTAGGATATATCTGAGTTTCCCAAATTCTACCATTTATTAGCCATGCATCCCAGGGCCAATTAACCCATCTTCTCTGAGCTCAGTTATCTCATCTGCGAACTGAGCATGATAATAATACCCTATGGGGTTAAATGAGATAGTGCTGGGGCTAAAGGTAGCATAGTGCTAGACACATGGAACATGATACAATGAGCCAGTATGAAAAGTCTACATACTGTATGATTCTCACTACATGACAGCTGGAAATGGCAAAACTCTGGAGACAGCAAAACTGTCTGGTGGTTGTCAAGAATTCAGGGGGTGGGAAAGAAGGATGAACAGGTAGAGTACCAGATATTTTGAGGGCAGTGAAAGTATTCTGTATGACACTATAAGGGTTGACACATATCATTATGAATATGTCAAAACCCATAGAATGGACAACACAGGGAACCTTAATGAAGCTATAAACTTTAGTTAATAATGTGTCAATATTAGCTCAACACTTGTAAAAAATGGTACATTAATGCAAAATGTTAGTAATGGGGAACTGGGAGGAGGTATATATGGAAAAATGTTTAAATGAATGATGACATTGATGATGAAGATAATAATGATGACTGTGCTTGTATCAGTTGGTTATTGCTACACGTCAAGCCACCCAAGACCTGAGAAGTTTTCGATAATAACGAAGTGTTACTGCTCCCGAGTCAGCGGGGCAGCTGGGTGGTTCTGACCATTTGGGCAGGCTTGGCTGAGATCAGCTGGTCTGCTCATACCTCTGTGGTCAGCTGCAGTTCAACAAGGCCACTCTGGCTAGACATCATCTCACAGGTTATCATACGTACCATATGGAACACATGCACCCAGTGCCCCAGCTCAGGCCTCAGCTGGTGTGCTGGGCTTGACTGACCACAGGGCATGTGTTCTCACACTCTCCAGCAGCTGGCCAGGGTTGTCCACAAGGGTCCAGAAGGGGAAGTGTGCAACGCCAGACACACTGTCACTTTTTCCACGTTTTGGCCGGAGTTACAAGCCCAGCATAGAGCCAAGCGCTGGAGAAGCAGACTACACCTCTCGATGGTAGGAGACGCAGCATCACTTGCATAAGGCTTGGACACAGAGAGGGGAATAAATTGTAGTGTTGTTGTCCAGACAGTCTAGCAAACTGATGTTAATGGAGGTTTTCTGCTTACCCATCTCTGTGAGGTTCCTTAGGCCCTTTCCCAGATGTAGCTGACCATCTCCCTGGCACTTTTTCTTTTTCGATTTGGAGGTTTTTATTGAAAAGTTGAACTGTCTGGAACCCAGAATTTTAATCCAAGGAGAGCAAGGGAATAAAAATATCACTCCTGTAGGCACTGAAGCCTTCCTTGGAAAAATCTGGACCCTAGAATATGAAAGGCCTTGTTAAAGGTGCCTATTAACCTGCCACAGTCCCTGTAAGCACATGTCAACAACTCAAGTTTTGTATTATCAAGAGCACTGATTTTTGTTGCTCAATTACATTGGAAAAAGAAAAATCTGACTCAATTTACCACAATTTATGAAGTCTCGAGACACCCAAACATGACTCATAAACTTTGCTGGTGAGAATAAGAATAAGAGCTGCCCTGGGAGTAAATATGGCAGGCATATTGTGCTTAACTTGGCTAAAGAGATTCCATGACGATCGAGGAAGAAACGTTCCTACAACTCACGGTCTGAGAGCCATGGTTTTCACCATCTGCCCTTGGGCTGCTGTTTACATCTGTGGACAGCACTGAGCAATTTTACTGGAAAAGTATTAAAAAAAAAAAAAAAAAAACCCAAACTCCCACATTATGGAGAAATAGGGTTGAACATTTTCCAGTTTTGTAGTTGAATTTACATCCTTAGCCCTAGGAAAATATTTGGAATCCTCTTCTTTGGCTCAGCATGGGACTTCAGATATTCCAGAGGAACAACCCCAAACACCATTAGCTGCTGAACATTCATGTTGAGCCCATCTCTGACCCAGACACACCACACGCTGGCTGTCTTCTCTTGACCCCAGTATCTGGGACATGCCTCGGAGTGAGTTGAACCTCTTTCCTTCTCCTAGAGGGTCAGAGTGCGCTGTATACCCTAGAGTTTCCCTGCTTATTTTATCCTTAAAATTATGCCAAAGAATTGTTATCTCAAAGAAATCTCATTTCTCTAATGAATCAGGAGCCAGTTGTTGGAAGGTCATCTGCCAGCCAGGGTCATCTGCCAGCGTGAAGGAGAAAAGGACAAGATTGCTGCCTCTCTTCTCCCCCAAAGGACAAAGTTGCTGCCTCTATTCTCCCAAATCTTTTACTCTTGGCTGATGTTACACACTACAGAATATCTCTAGAATATTTTCCAAAGTATATTCCATAGAACACAAGTCCATTAACATGATTTCTAAGAACAGGATCTATGGTCAGATAACTTTGCAAAGCAATGCAACCATAACCCTGTCTTGGAAAGCTGAGGTAGATATTAGCCAATAAAAGCTCCAAGAAGCTTTCTAGTAAAGAGCCATGTTTCCTCCTTTATAATCCAGTGTTTTACATTTGTTTGTCCAGAGAATCTTTTTAATAATATTAGTAATGACTCTGAATAGTTTTGGAAATGCTGTTATACACTGAAGTGGGGCTGGGGGGAGGGGCTGGCCCCTTATGTTCCTGTGTCACGGAGGTGTGGGCATCACTGTTCCTCCCCAAAGTACTTTTGAGAGTATAAACTCTTCTCATTCCAGGCAGAGATCTCTAGTGACAATGACTGTGCCCGAATGGTAGTAGCATGCCATGGTTGAAAAACAAAACCAAAAACCTAAACAACAACAACGGAACACACACACACGCGCACACACACACACACACACACACACACACACACACCACTGAAATGGGTTCTCTCAAGGGTACATGGTGCTTTCCACTGGCATAAAGTGAGGACAAATAAACTCTTTGGTACCTTGGACCCCAGCACCATTCACATTACCTTAGCCAGACACAACAAGCTTGCCATCTCCCTTACTTATTTTTGTATAACTGGCACCTAACTCAGTGTCTGGCAGAAAGTAGGGATTCAGAGACTATTTGCTGGATGCCAGAATTAGACTCCTGTTTTCCAAAAAATACTGCATGAAATTATTTGGGTACAAATTTTTTTTAATTTTAATGATTTTATATTAAAATGTGTGAGTAAATAATACTTTTTCCTGAGTTCATGGATATTATTACTTAGGGCATGGCTAAAATTAAAACATGAACTGACCTAAAGGAAATATTATATACACAAAAGAGGACTTGGTAGGTAGATATAGTGAAAATTGTAAAGTGGTACATGAGTGAAGTTTAGGGAAACAGTTTAGTGGGCCGTTTTTTGGGTCTGGACCCTATAGGGGTTGGAGAATGGGAGAGAGTAGGAAGATGTTGCTACCTCTGAAGGAGAGAGAGGCCAGGTGGGAGGTGCTGGTGTCTTCGTATGGCAGTTGTCAAATGTCCTCATCTGAAAGGCTTGCATATATTTTCTCCTAAGACTAGAAAATTATACACAAATTGAAACAAACGTTCAAAAAGCGATGGTTTCTTAAATTCACTCAATTTGCTAATTAACTATAGTGCTTGGTTAAAAAAATCCTGGTTGATAGGGCTGGGGTGTAGCTCATGGCTCAGTTTTCTGCCACATGCAAAGCCCTGTGTTCAGCCCCCAGTCCCACAATAAAATAAATAAAATAAAATAAAAATTCCTAGTGATGGCTACATAAATGAAATTGGAGACTACCTTGATGGACTTTCTCTGGTCCCTGTAGTTAGGTAATGACTGGCTTCAGGGCAGGGTGGGTGGAACTGAGATAGGGCATAACGTGACTTTGTTATATTATGGGGCAGGGAGGCTGGGCATGGTGGCACATGCTTATAATCCCAGTACTTGAGAGGCTGAGATAGGAGGATTGTAGGTTTGCAGCCAGCCTTAGCTACTTAGTGAGGTCTTTTGCAACTTAGTGAGACCCTATTTCAAAATAAATAATAAAAAATAGGGCTGATGGTGTAGTTTGGAGGTAGAATGCCCTTGGGTTCAATCCCCAGTACCACACACACACAAAAAAGTGTTGAATCAGATCAATATTTCCATTGGATCAGATCAAATATTTCCAACCCCTGCTCCCTCTACCTCCAGAACTGTTAACTATTTCCTTAAATAAAATCTTACTTGGAAATCCTAGACAAATAAAAGGATGAAAGTGGATCCTACTGATGTGATTGACCTGGGAAAGGAGCAATGGTGGTGGCGGAGGGGTTGGGGTGAGAGAGGCTGAGCCTTTTCAAAGTACAGTTTGAAGACTTCTAGATGAGGTAGTTTCCAAGATTTCTGGTAGATTAAGAAGTCTAGCTTTTAATCTGTCTGGTGTTGTGAGAATGTGCTCAAGAATAACATGGATCAGCGATTTTCTCATGGAAACACCTACTAACGTAGGAAAGATTTGACATGTAATCCTATGGTGTCATGGATCCCCAAACTGGGAGGCTGTCAAGTGTCAAATCTTGATAGCCTCCATCTTGTCTCAAAAATTAAAAGACAATTCCCACTTGTCCTTCCAATGGGATGAGATGTTACATTAAGCGCATTAATTTGGGAAACTGGGCTGAATTGAAGAGAACCAATACTGCAGCTTTACATGAGGTCAGCATCTGGTGTTTGCTCTATTCTCTCGATGTCAGATTTCGATAACCCAGATCCATATATGTGAGTAGATAAAAATGCTCACTGTATGTTTTTCTCTTACATCTTTGAGCAAACTGATGTCTCAGGGAGGTGTCTTATTGAGGCTTCCTATATTCATGATACATCTTAAATTGCTTGATATTGTAGTCATTATCATATCAAACATACATTTGCAGCTGAGTGAGCATGGTAGTGCACTCCTGTAATTTCAGTACTTGGAAGGTTGAGACAGGAGGATCGCAGGTTCGAGGACAGCCTCAGCAATGTAGCCAGATTCTCAGCAACCTAGTGAGAACCTGTTTCAAATAAACAAACAAACAAACAAACAAAACCAAACAAAATAGGGCTAGAAGTGTAGCTTGGAGATAGGATGCCCCTGGGTTAAATATCCAGTAACCCCTCTCCCCAATGCACACACAATTATTAAGGGGTATTGTGTGTCTGTGTCCACAGTGGTGCACGATTTCACAATGCAGTATTATTTTTAGCTTAGACTCTCAGTGAAGAGTGACTGGCCAACAAAGGCATTTAAATGCACTACCACATTTGTACTGGACTCTGGAAAAGATGCCCCTAAAGAAGGAAAGAAGCAAAGGGAACTCAGACTCAATAGTGTCAACATTAGAGGCATAGCGAACTGCAATATCATGAAGCCTTAGTTGACATTTTACAGTGCATACTGGAAAGAAGCAAAGACTTCCTTTTTGATGGATACCTAAGCAAAGAGTCAGATCAGATCCATCTGTCACTAGAAGTAAGGACTCAGAAACTAGAAATGGACATCCCAGTGCAATTATCCTGGGATCCAGAGGAGATCCCAGGATAACCCAAGGAGAACCAGATTATTTTGCTAGCTTGTGGTTAAGGATTATAACAAGTTCCTCAGAGAGGTACAAATATAGGATGGTTCTAGAACCCACTATATGTCTTCTATACTTACAATTGTAATATCCCACTAGACCACAGAGCCTTAAAAGCAGGGTGCCTTTATTGAACCTCTACTGTCAATCCCTTCCAGCACGGTCTGTCATGTTCCCTCCAATGAGATAGTTAAACTACACCTTCTTTTCTTCAAAAACTTTGAATAAATCACTTAGTGCATAGACGTTTTGGCCTTGAATTATTACCATGTCTTGCAAAATGGGAATTCCTTTCTGCTTTCTTTGTTTTTATTCATAGATGCTGACTGCCAGATTTTATTACCTTCCCTGTCTCAAAAATATTAGTCTTCAGAAGCTGGGTTTCCAATGCTGACAGAAGGCAAACTAATTAGAAGTCTGCTGGAGCAAGTTTTATGGGGCAAAATGCAGTTTTAGTATAGCCAAGAACCTGAGCCCACCTTAAATAAGAAGTAAAAGGAAGAGTGTCTCTTGGGTTGGCAAACACATGAATCAGGAAATCAACCTGAAACCTCCCAAATGTATTGAAGGTAACACGGATACTCCCAGAAGAATGAAAGTGTAATCCTTTGGTCCATGGATGGACTGCAGGTGGGATACTTCATGCATCAAAGAAATGGGGGACCCTATAAATTCTGCTAACCAAAACATGCACAGTGTATCTGTGATTTAAAGTCTGAAATGTAGAGGCAAATAAGGGATGTAGACACAAAACAAGTTTGGCTTTATACTTTTCTGGGGGTAGGAGCTGTGTTATGGAAGCCAGATGGGTCTGAAGTTTTCCTTTAAACTGTTCTCACTATTTTTAGCACAACAGGCTCTAAAGTCAGGCTATTGGGAATTTAATTCTGGATCCACAATTAGTGTGGTTATAGGCAATTTAATTAACCTCTTGTCTTTCAATATCCCTATCTGTAGAATGCAACTCATGATAATACTTGTAGTTTTGTTCACTGCTCAAATGAATTAATACTAATCAAGTTGTTAGTGTTCTAATACAGAATTCTCAAAAGTTTGAATTATTATTATTATTATTATTCTCTATAAGGCCATGTACTCTTTCATTTGAAATTGAGGGATTGATTACATGAACTGAGCAGGGCTTGCTTCATAATTTAGGAGGCTCTGTATGAAGTGACGGTTCAGGTCCCCAGGATTTCAAGATGGCACTGGCAGGGTATTATGCCATGTAAGGCTCTCTTTTGAATGGTTTTCCTGTGTGGACCACAGATCACAAACCTAGAAAGCTGGCCCTGGAACTGAGTTCTACAGACCAGAAGGCTTTAGAAAAAATGCATGCACAAAAAAATTAGTTCCATTTTTTACATCTGGAAAAGCCAATGAAATCTGTTTGCTTGAAGGAGAAAGGGAAGGAGGACGAGGAGAAAGAGGAAGAGGAGGAGGAGGAGGAGGAGGAGGAAGAGGAGGAGGAGGAGGAGGAGGAGGAGGAGGAAGACGAACAATTTATGAAGAATAAATCCGTCTAAGGAAAATAATCTCAGAATTGCCCCTTTTCAAAACTCAGTTTGGGGCATCTTAGGTAAATTGTAGCAATCTCCACTAGATTCACAGAGAAAATAAAAAATTGAGTATGAATAAGGAGAAGATTCTTCCATGGTTCACTTTAAAATTTTCCATTGCAAATGAAGTAAAATAAAGAAATGTTCTCTTGCCAAAATGCTCTTTAAGACAATAACAGCCCACAAATTTGAGTTTCACTTTTGCCTGCTGATTGCTAGGAGGTAATCCTGGATTAAATTTCTCTAAATCATACGTGGCTTTCCAATAAAATAGATTTTTTGAGCCAGAAGACTAAAGAACCAAACAAATAGCAAACAATAACCTTGATGCATGGATGAAGAAGAAAATAAAAGTTTTATTTATTTCCTGCCAAATCCACTCAGTTCAGGAACATGATGCAGCCCGCAATTGCTTGAAATTTATTAGACAGATCAAGGCAATCAAGAGGAAATTAAATTTCAGATAAAAATGGATCCATGCCATTGGCCCTTATTAGGTAACATATAAATATAAATGTATATAAATACATGTTTTAAAATATTTGGAAGTCTCTTCATCTATACTGTCTAAAATTCTTTGAAGGCTCAGTGAAGCATCAATTTCTGAGCAAATGTTTTTCAGTTATATTATTAGATTTCATTGCACTATAAATAAGATTTAATAATTCCTTCATACAAGTGTGATGCTTTCAACATCTTTTACTTAATAAGATCAAGCAAAATAACTCATTTTTACATGGGTGAAATAATTATTTTTTGAAAAAATTAATTTATATCTTCATTTGCCTGCCAGGGACTTTTGACATTAACTGTTTAATGTTAGTGCCAGAAGAAAGGAGAACAGAACAGAGGGGGAAAAATCAGAGGAAGAAAATATGTGTTACTAGTTGATCATTATCCTTTATGAATATAGCTTCAAAAGTAGTTTTAACCGACATTATGAAGTTATTGTTTTAATTCATGTTATGAAGGTACTATGAGACTATACAATTCGGCAGGATATATTGGAAACTTAGAACTGAAATTCTTATGAAATTTAGCAAGAGACCTAAGAAATTGGGGTGAGAGTCTCAAAAAAGAGGCTCTCTTTGAAGCTTAGCTATTTTACTCATTTTTTTGTTTTGTTTTGTTTTTGGTTGAGGGAGCTGTGAGGTTTAGCATATAATCTTTGTTCCATATTCCTAATCAGCAGGAATAATTCTCAGTTCTCTCAGCCCTCAGGCAGATTTTCCAAAAATAATTTGAAGATTAAGAAAGATTTCAATGTAGATTTTCAAAGTCTTCCTGCTGTCCTTGTTCCTCATCTGCCCATTTCTCTTCTATTATTTTCCAGGTAATGTATCTTCCAGACTATATTTATGTCTATATGAGTAAATATGAATATAAATTCTTATTCCCTCCCATCCACACACATGCAAAAAAAAAGTATTAACCTAAGTGTTGCAGGACAAAAAAATGAACTGGCATCTTGAAGCTTCCCAATGTCCCAGAGTCTCCTGACTTCATGTGACACTCCGAAAAGTGAGAATGAATGCTTCCTCAAGGACAGGGCTCTGTGAGAGAGTCCTGCACCGTGCTTTTCCCACCTGAGGAGAGCATCTCAGAGCTGACCATATCATTACAGCCCCAAATGCCCTTTACTTTTTCTTTCTAAAACAGCAAATATTCTACTATATGGATGCACCATAGCATATTTATCCAGTATGGCTTATTTTCATTTTTCTATTAAAATAATAAATTACACAGGTATTATTTCCCAGACATGCTACTTTTGAAAGATTAGGCCTTTAAAAAAGTAATAATTGTGTTTTATTTTTCTTTAACATTTTTACTAAACATATATTAATTATACATGTTAATGATGCTTAGTGTAACATTCCCATATATGCATACAGTATGAGCTGACCAAATCCAACCTTACTCCACCCCCCAGTCCTCCTCACACACCCCTGAGACCCTTCTTAATCTATGTTCAGGTCTACTTTTTTGTTTGTTTGTTTCCACATGTGAGAGAGAGAGAGAGAGAGAGAGAGAGAGAGAGAGAGAGAGAGAGAGAGAGAGAGAGAGGGCGGATATGGTACTTGTCTTTTTGTGTCTGGCTTATTTCACTTAACATAATGTCCTCTAGTTCTGCCCATTTTACTGCAAACAACAGAATTTTATTCTTCTTTATGGTTGAACAATACTACATTGTGTATATGTACATGTACTCTTTTTTGGTCTGGCTTCTTTTTCTCAGTATAGTTATTTTTCAGATTAAATATATGGTATATATCAATAGTATAGTCTCTTTAGATTGCTGAGCAGTTTTCCATTGTATGGATATACTAAATTTTACCTATTCCTTTCTTGATGGACATTTGGGTTGTTTTCAGTTTGAGCCTATTACGAATTAAAGCTGCTATGAACAATCATGTACAAGTGTTTGTATAAACATATATTTTCATTTCTCTCGAGTGAATATTAGAAAAGAAACGTCTGGGTAATATATGGTAGAGAGATGGTTAAAAATTTAAAAACCCTTTTCTAAAGTGTTATGCCATTCTACATTCCTGGGAGTAGTGTATGAAAGTTCCATTTGTTCTACGTCCTTGCCGGCATTCTAATTGTGCTCAGCAGTAGCTTTTTGTTTTGTTTTGTTTGCATAGTTCTTGGGATTTTTACATAGCCCATCATAGCTATGCTATCTGGATACAAAGACAATTTTTTCATTTTCAAACTCCATGCCACTTATTTCTTCCATTTGCTTATTTCAGTACAATGAATAAAATTAGTGAGAGTGGGCAACTTTGTCCTGCTCCTGGTCTTGGATGGAAAAACATTCAATCTTTCATCACTCAGTATCATGTCATAAGTTTTTGTAAGTATTTTAATCAAGTTGAAGAAATTCCCCTGTACTTCTAGTTTGCTGAGCATTTTTTTTTTTTTTTTTTTTTTTTTTTTTTTTGCGGTACTGGGGATTGAACTCAGGGGCATTCTACCTCCGAGCTATACCCCCAGCCCTATTTTTTTTTTATTCTTTATTTTGAAACCGGGTCTCACTAAGTTGCGGAGGGCCTCACTAGGTAGCTGAGGCTGGCCGGGAACCCGGATCCTACGGTCTCAGCCTCCCAAATGCTGGGATTACAAGCATGCGTCACCATGCCCGGCTTGCTGAGCATTTTTTAAAAATTCAGGAATAGGTGTTGATGTTGTATCTCATCAAATGAATTTTCTTCATCTATGGGGATGATCATATATTCATTCTCTCTCTCTCTGTCTCTCTCTCTCTCTCTCTCTCTCAGATAGTTATGATTTGTATCTGGAATGTCCCTCAAAGGCTCATGTATTGACTTGGTCCCTAGGGCAGTAAGGTCCAGAGGTGGGATGCTAGGGAAGTGATTGGTTCATGAGAACCCTAACCTCATCAGTGGATTAATCTACTTGATGGATTAATGATTTGGAGATTATTGAGAGGAGGAGGAAACTGTAGGTAGGCGGGACATGGTTGGAGGTCACTGGGGTGTGCCCTTGGAGACTACATTTTGTCCCTGGCCCCTTTCTCACTGGCTCGCTGTTTTCTGGCTGCCATGAGCTGAGCAGCTTTCTTTCACTACACCCTTCACCATGATGTTCTGCCTGGCCTTGGGCCCAAAGCTATGGAGCTGGCCAACCGTGGACTGAAACACTGAAACCATGAGCCCAAACAAACTCTTCCTCCCCTAAGTTGTTCTTGTGAGGTATTTTGGTCATAGTGATGGAAAGCCAAAAAACACAGATGTCAAACCAATCTTCATTCCCACCATAAATCCATTGGTCATACATTACATATTTTTAGTTTAGATTCTTGAAATTTTGTTGGAATTTTTGTATCTGTGTTCATGAAGGATATTTACCTGTTTTTTCTTATGATAGCTTTGATTTTGGTGATAAAGTAATGCTGCCTCATAGAATAAGTTGGGAAATATTCTTTCCACTTAAAATTTCAGAAAGAACTTTATTGAATTGATACTATTTTTTCCTTAAATATTTGGGAGAATTTTTCAGTGAAGCCATCTGACCCTACGATTTTCCTTATGAGAAATCTTTTAAACTACAAATTCAATTTAAAAATCAAATAACAAGGGTATTCAGGTTATTTATTTCTTCCTGTGTATTACTGAATAGTTTGTTTCTTTCAAGAAATTTGTCCACTAATCTCAGTTGTTGAATTTATTGGTATAAAATTGTTTATAATATTCCCTCATTATTTCTTTAATAGCTGTAAAATCTTTAGTGATGTCATCTCTCTTATTACTTTCTTATATTAGCAAACTGTTCTTATTCTTCCTTAATCTGCTTATAAATTTTGTCATTAGCCAACATATCAGTTAGTGTACTTGGCAAACAGTTTGATCTTCTTGGGACTTTCTTGTAAGCTTTGTTAGGTGGTACCAAAGTTCATTTAGTAATAATTGTATTCCAATATTTAGGAAAAACTCTCCTGAGAACTCCACTAATGCCCATGAATTATGAGGTTTTCCATTCTGAACGATAGGAATAAGAACTATTCCTGGCCTGGGTTATCTTTAGTTTCTGTTCTTTTACCGCCTTGGGATGCCTGCTCACTGTATGTACTGATCGGGGCTCACTTGGAGACTTCTGTAGGACTCTCTCTAGATCTCCAGCTACCTCGCTCTGCACAGATCTCACCTTTTTGGGTAATTTGCCCTGAAACTTTAGCTTCCTTGAACTCTTTAGACTCTCAACTCTGTCTCCTCAACACTGGAAGATGGCCAGGTTGTGCCTAGGCTCCCCCTCCCTGCTCTGTGGTCTGGAAACTTTCCACTCAGTAAGCCGGGGCTCACTTGCTTTGTTTCCCATCTCCCAGGGATCATTGTCCTTTGTTGCCTGATGTCTGATATCTTGAAAATCTTTGCTTCCTATATTCGTCTGGTTTTTAAGTTATTCCAGGAGGGAGAGCAAATCTGTTTCATGTTCCATTTTCCACACTGGCAGGAAGTAGATGTCTCCCAGACAGATTTTTTTTTTTTTGTACTGGGGATTGAACTCAGGGGCATTCTACCTCTGAGCTACACTCCCAGCCCTATTTTTTATTCTTTATTTTGAAACAGGGTCTTACTAAGTTGCAAAGTGCTTCACTAGGTAGCTAAGGCTGGCCTCGAACCTGGATCCTCTGGTCTTAGCCTCCCAAATGCTGGGATTACAAGTATGAGCCACCACGCCTGGCTTCCTGGACAGATTCTTAAAAGACCAATATTTATTGAGAACTATGTTCCAGACATTACTAGGTATGATACAATATTTATTTATTTATTTATTTTTGCAGAACTGGGGATTGAACCCAGGGGCATTCTACCTCCAAGCTATACCCCCAGCCCTAATTTTTTATTTTGAAACAGGGTCTCACTAAGTTGTGGAGAGCCTCACTAAGTAGCTGAGGCTGGCCGTGAACCTGTGATCCTCCTGTCTCAGCCTCCCAAATACTAGGATTACAAGTATGTGCCACCACACCCAGCTTACAATATTTTAATAAATCCACTAAGACAAAACAGAAAAGTAAAAATGGGGGGTACACAAAACCCAGAAATGTTAAATTCTCATTTTATAAATAAGGAGCTCAGGACATAGAGAGATTGAGTGGTGTCTTCAAATTCTAATATGCTAATATATAGGAGACTGGGTTTTGCATCCAGGTGTGTTTGCTGCTCAAATGAAAACTGTAAAATAAAATAACTTGCTTAGTTTTGCACCCACTACTGCAGAGCTCATTCTCCACAGAAAACTCATTCTTGACTTTTTGTTCTCCGTCCAGTGAATGCCAGTTGGAGAACACTATAGACTCTATGATATTAGAGGCCAATTTCAGGTTTGCCTTTTGTATAGAATATCAGTTTATTTGGGATCCTGAAATTTTCTTCCTGCATATAATGAAGCAAATTTAGACTGAGAATTTATGAAATAATAAATTGCCCTTGCAAACATATTAGCTTTGCTCTTTAAAATAAGAAGGGAAAATTAAAAAGTTGTCTGTCTTTGAGAGTTATGTGAGGATGTCCCTGAAGTTTGAATAAAAGGAAAAATGATGCCCAACTTTCAAGTCAACGTCCAGCTTTTATGTGGGAACTGGCAGGAGGGTTTCTCTATTGAGAGCTGGTGGTGCATGTGTATAGTGGTTCCAAGAATTCTCAAAACAAGCTCCACAGAATGGAAGGACGCTGAAGCCGGCACAGTTGACACCAAAGCAGAAACAAATGGTTATGAATTGTTTAGAAAGGCATGTTAACACATAATGAAGAGGGTGATTCTGGGACAAATTTAAGTGTGTTATAATTCTGAAGTTTTCAACAAATAAAACGAATGAGATTTTAGCTGTGTGCTATCCGGTGGAGACTCATGAGTCTTAATCTAGTACTTCTGTATAAATCTTAAAGTCTCTGCTCTAGGATTAGAAATTTTCCCTAGTTTTCTTTTACTCTTTTTCATGTTTGTTGCATTCTAATTATTCAATTTAATCCATATATTGTTGAAAAGCAGAAAATACAAATAAGCAGAGAGGAAAAGTAATCTGTAATTTGCTACCAATCAATAATCACAATGAACATATGAGTGATTACTTGCCTTCCTCCTAGATAAATTGTGTGTATGATTTATAATTCTAGAAAGTTTATAATGCCATCAGACAGAGATTCCTCATGTATTTAGAATCAGGGGAAAAGATGGGAAAAGACCCAGTATCTTTGGAGGGGCCCTGCCAAAGCATGATATGCTCTTATAAATTGCTTTTTATTCTCTATCTAAATCCTCCCAACTTCTGACTTTTAAAACATCCCCAGAGATTAGATGCCTAGACCAATGATTGGAGAGTGATCCTTTACATGGAAGTCCCAATGGTGACTCCTGTTTAATGCCTAGGCTGGAAACAGTCAGAGCAATAGTTCCCAGACCTGCAGCTGTGTAGGTTACTGTCCCCAGAGGCCCTGTAACCAAGGCTATGATTACAAGGAATGGCTCACTCTCCTTAGATCACCTGAGTACTAAAAAGCTGGATTCTTCATGAATCAAGGATAACCTTTTTAAAAAGCCTACATAGAGGCAATTAACAAAATAGAAAGGTTTATGCTAGATAGTTCCATGCCATTTAGCTAATTCCCAGGCCCACTGGATTTTTTCCCCCCCACAATTTGGTATACTTAATTGCATGCAAAAAAATTAAGTTTGACTGACTTAAGGAAAAAAGAACATTACTGAGAGGCAATTTCTATCAAGGTGAGGGAACAAGACTTAAAAAAAAGGCAGCAGAGGTACTAGGTAGGTAGAGCACTATCAAAACTGGAATGATCAAGAGAGGACTTTAGTGATGTCTTGTAAGGTCTGGCACAAAAGTCCTCATTTCTACAACTGTAGGCCTTGTGTCAAGAGTAAACTGGAGGCCCAGTATCATATGTCTAAGTGTTTAAAAGTTATAAATAAATTAAAAGCAAATGAATCATCTATTAAATAAAATATCATACCCTCTTTTCTTGACAAACTTTCATATTAAGCTGAAAGGTCAGGTTCAAACTTAGGATTTTTGGCTTCTTCATATTGAATGAAGGAAATCCAGCCCCTGCCCACAGTCATGACCATATTCCTCTTTTCTTACATCAGTCTGATATAAGCACCAGCCCCATTTTCTGAAAAAGTCATCTCTTGAACTCCCTTTGGGTCTAAAAGTGTGAGTGGTCTGCTCTCAGGGGGATGGACACAGGCAAGTGAACCACAAAGGTTCTGGAAATGACCTTGGGGTCATTTAGACAGGGAATTCAGAGCACCTGGGAACTTGGACTACAGTCAAGAACAGGAATGAGATCAGGCTCTGAGGGGTCATAAGCCATTGGGTTTGTAGACTCTTTATTCCATGGGGAGGAACATAGAAAAGAGAGAGCCAGGACAGATCCTCTAAACTGGAGCCTTAGGATGGAGTCCCTCCTGCCTGACTGTAAGCACTGCCAATGCCAGATCTGCTAGTGCTGCTCTGTGAACTGGCTAAGGCTGCTCAGTCCATTTTCTGTTGCTGCAACGAAATACCTGAAGATGGGAACTTTGAAAACAAAAGAGGTTTATTTGTCTCACAGTTTTGGAAGCTAAAAGTCCCGAAAGCATGGCACTGGCTCTGGTAAGCCACCCCCTTTGCTCTGACCCCTCAGTTGTGATGTACAGAAAGATCATATGGTAAAAAAGGAAGCCAGAGGCCATGGAGGGGCCAGTCTTGATCTTTTTATGATAACTTGAACTTGTAGGAACTAACTGCTAACTGGAGTCTTGAGAGAACTATCTTTTTTTTTTTTTTTTGGTACTGAGGATTGAACCCAGGGGCATTCTACCTCCTGGCTACTCCTATTTTTTATTCTTTATTTTGAAACAGGGCCTCACTAAGTTTCTGAGGCTAGCCGTGAACCCGGATCCTCTGGTCTCAGCCTCCCAAGTACTGGGATTACAAGCATGCGCCACCATGTCCAGCCTTGAGAGAACTATCTTAATCCCTACATTGGTGCTCCCAATGACCTAATCATCTTCTACGTGGCTCTGCCTCTTAAAGGCTCCACCCCCACCCCCGCTGGCACACTGGGGACCAAGCTTCCATCACTCAAACCATATCCAAATCATAGCGGCTATTCACCGCCACCAGCACGAATTCCCCTCTGTCCATCTACCCCAACAGGAGTGGATTCATGGTGGAGACAAGATCGTACACTCAGCCTTAGCCCCTAGAGGCTGAGGAGGAGGTGGGGAGCAGTGGAAAAAAGAATCTGGTCAGAAAATGGCAAATGCCTGCTCCCTTCAGACTGAATAAACTACTTCTAAACAGGTTCTACTCTAAGCTGGTAAGTAAAAATCTGCACAGTTATTTTAGTAAATATATAAATAAGATAATAAGCATTGATGGTGGTTGAAAAAAAAAGGAAGTATGGAATTATCTTCTACTGGATGCCAATGAGGGAAATTTGTTGTTCTTGTTTCCTTATTTCTATTTTTAGGCCTGCGTCATCTTCCCACAGGTCGAAATTACATGCATCTCAGATACCAGTCAGTGTAGCAGACCTTTGATGCTTTTGCCCACCCACCATCCATTACTTCTTGTATCCCACACCTGTTTATCTGGCAACAGCTTCCAGTTGGGGTGTTGTTGATGGACCCACATTCCATAATTAGGCATGTGGTCCATTAGTCTGAACCACTCAGAAGATCACATACTCATGGTCACAGTAATTACATTCTGGATGTTGAAAAGCCTTCTGGAACATCAGCTATGAACATCCCTCACTGTAGATAGTCAAGTTGGAGATATTTCAGGAAGAGGAAATTTCGGATGGAAGACTATGAGAAGTGGGTCATTAGAAGTTCCTTCCCAGAGCCCAGAACTTTCCTGGACAGCCCCTCAGCCTCAACAGTAAACCAGAGCCATGGTGCCCTAATTCCACTGCTGACAGCCAAGGTGTTACGACTTCAGATCTGTGCTCAGATCTGTTTGGACCGAGTTCTCAGGTCAATGGACTTGACTTGGCCCACTTCTCTAGGTCCTCTGCTCTCCAGTGGCAGACTTCCCAGTGGTCATCACAACCTTGGGATGTAACACACTTGAATTTGAATCCTAGTTCCATTACTTAGCTGCAAACCTCAGTTTCCTCATTTTAAATGGGGATGATCTTCAGCTTGGGAAAGGAAATAAAGCCCAAAGTGATGAGAAGGGTTCTTGATGCTCCAGATGCTTTATCTTTAAACGAGGCCCCTCAACTCTTGTAACAAAAGTGGTTTGGTGTGCATAAAGTATGAAATGAACCTCTAAAGCAACTGATCTGCTCCCACCAATCTCATAAAGAAGTCTGCCTCTTTGCTTTAACAGTCAGACCCAGTCCATGCACACAGGAGTTCACTGTGCAAGGCGTGTGCTCAGAAATAGTTATCAATTGATTTCTTCTGTTGACCTCAAGATGTTTGATTCAATTCAATTCATGCAAAAAATGTGTTGTTATGCTTGGTGCTGTGAGGCATATGTGGGATGGGGCACCCCTGTGCTATGAAGTGTGCCAGAGGAAGGAGGGGATTAATCTTGAGTTGACAGGGGCGGCACTGGCTGCCACCCTCTTCCCCATAGGGGAAATGGATCTGCTCACGTCTGTGGATCTGTCTTGATGGGAGTCTGTTATCCTTTCTCTCTCTCCCTTGGCCAGCATCCAGGCTGCTCCCGACCACTTCCCCACTGAGAGTCTCCCTTTGATTTGTGAGTGAGCAGCACTCTTGGTTTGGCCCATTTTATTTCCCAGCTGGGACCTGCCTGGGTTCATGTTCCCCTCTGTTCCTGCACCTCCTCTCCTGGAGTCTCAGGCTGTTCTCCTGGACCCCAGGGGTCCCCACACCTGCCCTGTTGGCCAACAGAGAGACTGCAGAGACACCATGTCTTAAAGCCTTCCGGCTGCATTGAACCCGGTTCTTCCCCTCCTTTGGTTTCTTCCCACATAGTAAAGTCAGGCCTCCCCCAAGAGTGCAGATTTTATGAGCCAAATAAAAGAAAGACAAATTCAGGTACTGGTATCCTGGAAGAGAAGGCCCTAATTTATCAACTCAACATGTTGTCCTTCCTGTACCTAGGCAATAAATCCAAGGGACATAAGTATTATTGATATATATATATATATATATATATATATATATATATATATAGAGAGAGAGAGAGAGAGAGAGAGAGAGAGAGAGAGA